>OY757263.1:3605523-3642528 GCA_963584085.1 Pyrausta aurata | reverse complement strand
GGGTAAGTAATTTGTTTATCTGAATGATAATACATTAGCGATTGTTAAAATATATTTTATAGTTGAGCTCGTGGTGAACACGTATCTTATTATTTGTAGACACACCAGTCAGATATTTTTATTTAATAATCTACCCTTTGTTCTTTACAATTTCTTTGACCTAATTTTAAAAACACCTACAAAATAATTTTATTTGTCTCCTCATAACAATTAAACGTGCATAGAATTGTTCATGAAAATTTTGAGTGTGAATGAATAATTTAAAACCATAATAACAATGTCAACAGCTGGTTATGTTATAAATTAATTTCCTTTTAACTTATGTCCACAGACCAAGGTGTATTAAGCAACTGACATAAAGCTTTCCTCGTTAATTTTGTTTTAGGTGGGATTGATTTATATCTTCAACTTAATAGTGGGCACTGGTGCCTTGACGCTGCCAGCAGCGTTTGCCCGAGCAGGATGGGGTCTCAGTACTATATCCTTGGTCTTCCTTGCCTTCATGAGTTACATGAATGCTACTTACGTCATAGAAACTATGGCATGTGCCAACGCTGTATTCAAATGGAAGAGGCTACAGTCAATTAAAAGGGAAAGTGTGAGTAAATGTGGATTGATCTAACATCTTTTTTAAACCATAATAGTATAGTATAATATGAATAGATATACATAATATTATCCAAAACAAAAAGGTGATCCTTTTACATAGTATGCCTAATAGAAAAATATAGTTTTTGTAAACAAACATAATTATACTTTGATGTACATTTAATAGAATTAATTTATTTAGTAAAAGTTACATTTAACTACACTGAGTTAAAGTACATAATTTTGTAAATAACATTGTTGCTATTCTTAAAAAAAAATGATGATAGATCTATTGATTCCAATAAACATCATGAATCTGTGTATACTAGCTCAAAAATGCTCAAAGTGCTTAGTTCTGATTAGTTTGGCAAGGCCATTATGGTAATAAAAGCAAGTAACAGCAAACCAAATCTAATTACTTGATAAGCCACTGATACTTACTCCTTTGGCGCATCGACCCAAAGTATGTCTTGGCCTCCGACACAAGAGAACGCCATCTAATCCGGTCTTGTCATAAGCCACTGATGGATGTATATTTTGCAGTCATTCCTTTTTTTGCCAAAATGACCTATGATTATTACTTCTGCTACCAGTCAGCCGATTCTGGCGTTACAAACAAAAGATTAATGGTAAACAATAATGTCAGGGATCAATAGATTGTGTGAGTCCAAAAAAACTAGATGTCAATAGTCAAATTGGAATGGCTAGCCATTAGCACTAGGCTGACTTTTACAGAGCTCAATAGGCTGTCAGTCAGTGGTATGAATATACAATTCAAATTTGTATTGGAGCATGTCTCACCTGCTATAATGTTTTTTTTTGTTGGCCATGGCTAACATCATCATCATCATCATCATTTCCAACCCTTATTCCCAGTTCATCTGGGGTCGGGTCTCCTAGTACATTTGCGCCAGAGAGCACTGTTCTGGGTTGTCTGGGTAGGTAGGTTATCTCG
The DNA here is from genome assembly GCA_963584085.1 of Pyrausta aurata. Taxonomy (NCBI): domain Eukaryota; kingdom Metazoa; phylum Arthropoda; class Insecta; order Lepidoptera; family Crambidae; genus Pyrausta; species Pyrausta aurata. The sequence goes on along the minus strand of OY757263.1, from coordinate 3,640,985 downwards.
CTTCATATCTCTCAGCACATTGGCTAGCCAGGTGGTGGGTGATCCGCCTCGGCCTTTGGGTTTGTTCAGGATATTTAGGGAATGGGTACTGGCCATGGCTAACACATCTGCTAAAATTTATTGATCACAACAATATAAATCAAATTTATACCTAAAAGATGTTAACATTAAAGTCTGTAAACAATCTTGATATTCGTTTATAACAAAATAATTCATTTTAATATAAGAAAAACTCACCACTTACATAGGTCAGTCTCTGTTGAACACCAAGATCTTTTCACGTTAATTTTATTTACTGATATTATGTTAAAAGTTATAAATATTTTAATTTTTTGACTAGAAAAAAATAACAGATAATAGTCTGTTGCCCTTAACGTGAATCCATTGTCCCTCAGATACAAGAACACGAGTCAGATGAAGAGCCGTCCTCCCAGAACCTTGGGGACCTGGAGGAGCCGCTGGTCTGCGGAGACTACATACCCTCGCGGTACTACAGCCTTGACAGGCGTGTGGAGCTGGGCGAGATGGCCAACTTGTTCCTCAATAAAACAGGTGAGGTAACAAAGGTGATGTAAATTTTACATGAAAAACACATTTTAAGACAGAAAAAAAATTACACATAATTAACTCGTCAAGTATGTGTGAACGAGACACAATAGAAATTCCATTATTATGCGACTCCCGGGAGTCGTTTGATACCTGACTGATTAATTTAAATTATAAGTGTATTTAACTGATACGATATATGCTCTTTAGTTTATCTCTCTGCTGCACCTTTATATTTAAATGCCGGACTTAATGCCAAAAGCATTCTCAACTAGTCAACCATAGGTATTTTCTAGGTAATCACAAAGTTTTTGCAGCAACGACACCACTGTAGCCTCCACTTTGGTTTTATATTGCTTTGAAAACGAGTATTTTCCCGTATTAAAACAAGTAATCTGATAAATGCCTACCTACAGCCCCCTTAGGCCCAGTTGCGTGATCGATATTTAGCCCAACAAATGGTTAAAAGTCATTACCAGCGGTTGTTTATTTACGATAGTGCGTCTTTTAAAGAATAAATACCTTAACCAAATGACGGGATGGCTAATTTAATGACCATTGGTTAAGGTATTTTTTCTTCGATCGATCACGCAACTGGGCCTTAGTTAATAATTTTCTAATATGCACGGACAATAGCACGTCAAGGTATACACTGCGGTATCTTATGCAGTTGTAATAAAGGTTAGTTAGTTAGTTTGGCTAGGGTGATTACCGCACTTAGCCTCACGATTGGGCCATTGTGCGGTATGTCTCCCTTTTTTTATTCTAACCACACCAGGCTTTCCCAGAAGGCTATTTACCTGCCTAGATTGCTAAAGGCCTCTGGGAATGTAGTCTGGGTAACCTGGAGTGCTGGCGACCGTACTAATATGTTTTTTTTTTGTTGACAGGCAGGATAATGTTCTATGGCACCCTCTGCGTGTATCTCTACGGAGATCTATCCATATATTCGGCGGCGGTGGCCAAGTCTATAATGGACGTTGTGTGGTAAGCTTTTGCAATATTTGGCATGAGTGTAGCAACAGCGCTTTGTTCGTGGCGTAACCGAATGCGTTCTCTTTTCTTAATATGAATGTTTGTATTTGTTTTTTTAATGTAGCGTAGTGATTTAAGTGAGGCTTGGACCTAAACTTTTTAGCAGTCTTTAAAAGATGCATCATGACAACCTGTTACTTAACAAGCGCCTTGGTATAACTATGCCAATAAATCTTAAATTATATTTATTGGCATAGTTACCAAGTAGTTACTTTCTTTTATGTAAAAAAGTGTTAAATAGTTACATCACTTAAAAGCTCGAAGACAGGTGGACCGATCTTTTTGTGAAACACCTCTGAAGGTCCAAAATAAATTAATTATAATTAATTAACACATACAGTTAAACCCTAAAGATGGTATTGTTATAATTAAATCAAGCATGGAAATGGTTGTACATTCATTCAGACACCGAACACTACACTTTTCATAATACATTTTAAAATAGCAGCAGTTTATATAATTCAAAGTTATCTTTTCATAATATTTTAGATGGCATAACTTTTCATTACGGTAGGTACATCTGGAAATACGAAAGAAGTTTCTGTTTATTTAACAGGTTTGGCTTATACGCAAAATGTTACATTCGTTAATGTTTAATCAACTGGGTCTGCTTGTACGCGTTGCATAAAATGACGTTACTCGCGTTCCTAATTTGATACAGAAAGAAATTAATGTGCCTAGCCTACGCTGTTATAGGTAGACCGCGAAATTGAGACCTCACCTGCGGGGCACAGACGAGCGGGGGTACGCTCTACTCCCACCATCGACAAAACACAAAACCAACGAACAATTCAAATATGGAACATCATTTCATATGATACATTGGACAGATGAGACTAACCAGAACTTATTAGGTCATTGTAAAACATGCAGTAATTCGATAAAAATGGCAAAAGCACAAATATAAAACCTAGTTTGATAGACAACAAAATCGTATATTCCGTCTTTAATTTAAGTTGAGAAGATTGTTTGAATTGCCGGTTGAGACGGGCCACCATTACCGAAAATCGGTAAAAAAGTAAGGTTAGCCTGTAAGCATCCCACTGCTGGGCCTTACTTCAATTATGAGGTAGTATGAGCCATACTACACGCGGGCTCAGTGCGGATTGGCGGCGGAGTATTTGCAAGGCAAGCGACCAACCTTGCTGTCAGATATTATCAGGCCGTTCACAGGGCCTTTGACTAGGCAACTTAACGTGCCTTCCGAAGCATAGAGATGCTCGTGATATACGTCACTTATATGGTCGGAATGGTCAACCATCCAAACGACCGCACCGCAAGTTATTTAACTTCGGTATCACTATCAAAGCGCTGCCACCACCGCGATACGAGCACCTCTTAAGTCGGTAGGAGAATATTATTATTATTAAGTACTAGCGGTCCCAGCAAACTTCGTTTCGCCCCCAGCCCCGTCCCGCCCCGGCCCCGTTTTATGGGAATTTTCTTTGCTATAAACCTCACGGAGCTCGAGACCTTTCCAACGAATGCAAAACCGTGGAAATCGGTTCGTGCGTTCTGGAGTTATAGCGTGAGGGAGGAGGAAAACCCGACTTATTTTTATATAGTAGATTTACGTACATCACTTGGTTTTAGCTCGTCGGTGCCTTCAAACGTGACGGACGGGGGCGAGTGGGACCAGTTGCCGTGCTTCAACCACTCGTCCCAGGTCCCGGGCTACTCGCGGCTCGAGGTGTACCGCATATCGCTGCTGACCTTCGTCGCGGCCATGGGGCCGTTCGTCTTCTTCAACATGCAGAAGACAAAGTATTTGCAGCTGTTTACGTCGGGGATGCGGTGGCTGGGTGAGTTGTTTTTATATCATTATTGCGAGCACAATAAAAGTCCTTTAGCATTTATTGCTTGAATATTTTTTGTCACTTACATTGCTATTTTTATATTCTTATATCAGATTTAATAAGAAATAAGCAAGAAATAAACAGAGGTTGCTGGTTCGAATACTGTCCGTGCGCTAGTTCTTGGTTTCTTATTTAATTTTAATAATTCTCATAGCTGTTCTGCTTTTGAACTACCGTGCTTATTTAGAGAACATACGCTTAAATAGTTGGATTGTAATCAGTATAAGCGAAAAACAGCTATAAGAGTTCATGGTAGGGGGCTGATATTGTTGGTTTTAGGATTCTGGGCGAAAAGAAAACTGCAGAGATTTAGTGAAATATATCGGAACGTATATTCCTTAAATACTTAGTGTCTTGGAAGGCAGAATGTCTGGATCCTATCACATGGATTTATCTACTCAATCTAATAAGTAATTGGGGGAAATCTGCCTGTAGCTTAATTATAATAATACAGTGAACACACACGATGCAAACAGGAGATGATAGACACAGTAAAGATGGCGGGATCTCCATAGTGACGAGTGTTGCCAGCTGGTATTTCCGTGTTGTAATGATACCAGTATTTTCATAATAAAGCACTACCAAATAATAATTGGTTTTTGCTTAATTTCAACACGCCCCCTCAAAAAGTAATGATTATTTTATTTACAATCAAAGTTTCCTTACTAACCAGAACATTAAAACCTTCCAAGTCTTCTCCTGGGAAAATTACATTCAATCATGCATGGTCCAACATTTATTGCAAGGATTAGGGAAACCCAGTAAAACCTAATCAGACCATATCTTAAAATAACTTTGATCTAGGCAAAGTATCTTTATAACAATAATACAAGTTTAGTATTACAAACATAAATTACTTTTATCTCTTTTCTTTACTTAACAGCAAAGGTTCAACTAATACAATTTTATTACATCGATTTCACATTGTTGTCATAAAATATTAAATATCAATGTTTTATAATTGTAATATTGATTATACATACTGACCCATCAATTTTCCTTATAAATAAACAGAAACAATAAGTTTAGTTTATACCTTTTTTAGACTCACATCAGAATGTCTCTTCCTTCTCAGATTCAGTTTTTTGAACTAACACCATTCATTTTCCTTGAAAAATGAACATAGAGATATAAAGTTCAATTTGTATACTGTTTGAGACTTCAACCAGAATGCCTCTTTACAGATTTAGTTCTTGAACTTAATATAATTCCATACACTTTGCTCAAGGCAAAGAAATCATTAAACAGTAAATGTATCAAAATTATCATGTAGCTTTCATCTTTTATTTTAAAAAAAATAACAACAGTACAACCTTTTCAGTTGTTTGTGTCACAATCCACCTAGCCGATTCTGGATATAAAAGATTAAGGCTACATTATTTATTTTGTGTGGTTACATAAAATATACACACTTTCTTCATTTACACCTTTGTATGTTAGTATAGGTTATAGGTACTTTTAAATATCTTAGTACTATTCAAAGACTATGCCCAACTTATAATTTTGTTTGTGTTTTTAGTCTACATTATTATAATACCCACGCTTAAATCTTAACGTGTTCATAATTTAAATAACATACACTAAAAGAACCGATTAGGTTAGGTGCATATTCCTTACATCTTTATTGAGAGCTTCATGGTATGATTCTATATCTATAGCTGTATTAGTTTGACTATAGTTTGCCATACCAAAACTTCTCTTTCAATAGTTTCTATGCATGTATGAACTTTTGATTTAAAGTTATACTGTATCATGGTTTCAAGTAGGCAGTTATAAGTTAATTCAAGCAAATGATTTTTATATCATTTGACCATGTTTAAAATAGATTATTTTGAATTAACTTGTGAAATAACACTTTATAATTATTTAGTGTTTTCTGGTCTGCACAAGCTAGAACCAGTTGCCTCATATATTTGCTTTTTACAAATTGTAAAAAGTTGTAATTTAGAACCAGAATATTGTGCAAATATTTCTAGTTACATTACATCACTCATCTCATTTTATTTGAAGTCCCTTCCCTTGCGGAACTATCAGATTTTATGTTATCATAATTTCTATTAAATCTTTAATTATCAGATTTATATTTATCTGATTTTAAATTATCTGATCTTATAAATTGCACAAAACACAGTGCAATAAGGTAAATATATTGCAAATTGAGTATGAATAAAGTATGGAAACCATACTAGGCTATGATGCCTGTACTTATCTGATTTTGAGCTATCTGTTTTCAAGTTTTCAGAAGTAGACTCATCAGATTTTTAATAATTACAACACTGAGTACAAATAAAGTATAAAAACCGTGCTAGGCTTTGATGCCTGTACTCATCTGATTTTCGAGCTATCTGTTTTTAGGTTTTCAGAAGTAGACTCATCAGATTTTTAAATAATCACAGCACTGAGTACACGTTAAGTATAAAAACCATACTAGGCTTTGACACCTGTACTCATCTGATTTTCGAGCTATCTGTTTTTAAGTTTTCAGAAGTAGTCTCATCAGATTTTTAATAATTACAACACTGAGTACAAGTTAAGTATAAAAACCATACTAGGCTTTCACACCTGTACTCATCTGATTTTCGAGCTATCTGTTTTTTAAGTTTTCAGAAGTAGTCTCATCAGATTTTTAATAATTACAACACAACCCGAAGGTTTCATTCAGCAGCCTGACTTGGAGGTCAGTTCATCACATCTCATAATTTTTGAAATGTTTACTTTAATTCCTTTCAGAGTGTGACTTTAATAACAACAACACATTGAATAATACAATTCTTTATTATTAGTTAGATGTAACATTTACACCATTAACATTTAAACTTTGAGTTTGTGTTCTGTGAAATCACTCACTGTTTCACAAATAAGTATCATATTCAGGGTGTCATACCTTATAATAGCCTTCAGTACACAACATGGCCTACTAGTATGTTTACCCTATATTTTATGATATTCACCACTCACTTTTAACACATAAATTTATGCAGTACAGTATCATTGAAAACTTTCAATATTAACCTGTACATATTATGTGTCATTTTGTTACATAATAAAAAACCATAGGTTTTATAGGTAGCAGTTAATACTATAAACTGCAATGCTGAAAATTAAAAAATATTAGGGCAAAACACATTTCAATAGTTGCTTTCATTTTTCAATTCTTCCGATTTGTAAGCCTCACTTTTTTTTGCAATACAACTTTAATAGTAAATAACACATCTGATTTATAGATTATCAGGTAGAACTGTATTGCATACAGTAGTGAGTAAAATTTGATCACCATCAAATAACACATATAGTTAAATCTTTCATGTGACTTTTATGCTTACATAAATCACATCAAATAGTAAATCTTTCTCCCAATTTTATTTAAATAACATGTAGTGTCAAAAACATATTTAACTTTGAGTTAAAGCTTACTCATATGCATCTATGGATTCAAATAATGAACCATGATGAACAGTTTATAAAAAAAATGTGAATACATTATAATGTGACTTCATCTTTGATACAATAATTTGAATTTATAGTCACTTTATGATAATCATCATAATATTTAATGAGTATAGTTATACAATCAATGTAGATTAATTGGTGAATTGTTTTACCTTGTATCAGTATTGTTATCCTTACTGATTTGTTTCATTTTTATATATAAGGTGATGGTCAAATCCATACTTTGTATTGTAATCAGTCAGGTATCAAACGACTGCCGGGAGTCGCATAATGGAATTTCTATCGTGTCTCGTTCACACATACTTGACGAGTTAAGTAGGTTGTAGGGTGCCTTGTAGTAGAACCACACTAGGTTGCCATAGGTGCTCAAGTCAGTGACCAGTTGCATTTTTCACATTTAGTATCTGAAATGAATACAACTTGTATAAACAGTTGTTTGTTATAAATTGCATTTCAAGGAACTACTAAAAATATACTTCCCTGTTGTATGTTGGATGTGCTGGAATTCTGCAAGTATGTAATTTGTACTTTGTTTGCGAAGCTGTACTTGGCAGCCTGATTGTCAAACACAAATGTCTCTCTGTATAGTGAAGCCATTTCACATAGTCGCCCCCTCGGTTAGTCACTTCTACCGTTCAGGGATTTCCTACAGTCTCATCCATAGGTTATTATGCTGACTTAGCTTTTATTGAATCTTGTTGACTCTTTCATGTGTGTTTATTGTAATATCAGTACCACTGTTTTTAGTAATATCATTGTGACAATTCTATTTACAGCGTTCACAGTACCAGGTTGTCTTGGTTTACTGGATTGCACTTTTCATACACATGAAAGTTTCTTGTTCTCCGTCCCCACCATCATTGATTTATGGTGTCCGAACTTAATGTTTTCCATTTCCGCTTTCTGAGAAACATTTGGTTGAAAGTATGCTTTGTCAGGAGCAACAAACACTGCTTTACCGTGCTCTGGTTGACAGATCTCAGCGACAAGCTTCTTCTGTCTAGGAATGTTTGGTCGGCACTGCTTGTCATCTCGTTGGGTTTCACATAGAATGTTTCAGTTTTCTCACACAGTTTCCCATTGAAACTTGAATTAATCTGTACTTATCTGCTGTAGATTACTTAATCAATGCTGACATCAACAACAGCTCTCTGGCTCTCAAACTTTTTGACATGCGTATGTTGGACGTGAACTCGCGTCCATGCTCGTGGTCGTGACAATAATTTGTTTCACTGATTCTTGCAATATTGGATTCGGTTCACAGGTTATTCGATATATGGTGCGAATTTGATATTTCTACGCACAATACTTCTCTTCATAAAGTGATGGAATTGGATATGTATTTCCATTTTGAATGTCATGATGAAAGTTTCCGATTGGAAAAGATTCACAACTTGAGAACTTTAAATAGGGGAGAAGAGAATTGAAATACTAATAAGTATTTAGGAAAATACAGCACAATGCATAGAGATAGCATGGCTGGGCCCATAACCTGTTGGTTTTAGGATTCTGGGCGAAAAGAAAACTGCAGAGATTTAGTGAAATATATCGGAACGTTTAGTCCTTAAATACTTAGTGTCTTGGAAGGCAGAATGTCTGGATCCTATCACATGGATTTATCTACTCAATCTAATAAGTAATTGGGGGAAATCTGCCTGTAGCTTAATTATAATAATACAGTGAACACACACGATGCAAACAGGAGATGATAGACACAGTAAAGATGGCGGGATCTCCATAGTGACGAGTGTTGCCAGCTGGTATTTCCGTGTTGTAATGATACCAGTATTTTCATAATAAAGCACTACCAAATAATAATTGGTTTTTGCTTAATTTCAACACGCTCCCTCAAAAAGTAATGATTATTTTATTTACAATCAAAGTTTCCTTACTAACCAGAACATTAAAACCTTCCAAGTCTTCTCCTGGGAAAATTACATTCAATCATGCATGGTCCAACATTTATTGCAAGGATTAGGGAAACCCAGTAAAACCTAATCAGACCATATCTTAAAATAACTTTGATCTAGGCAAAGTATCTTTATAACAATAATACAAGTTTAGTATTACAAACATAAATTACTTTTATCTCTTTTCTTTACTTAGCAGCAAAGGTTCAACTAATACAATTTTATTACATCGATTTCACATTGTTGTCATAAAATATTAAATATCAATGTTTTATAATTGTAATATTGATTATACATACTGACCCATCAATTTTCCTTATAAATAAACAGAAACAATAAGTTTAGTTTATACCTTTTTTAGACTCACATCAGAATGTCTCTTCCTTCTCAGATTCAGTTTTTTGAACTAACACCATTCATTTTCCTTGAAAAATGAACATAGAGATATAAAGTTCAATTTGTATACTGTTTGAGACTTCAACCAGAATGCCTCTTTACAGATTTAGTTCTTGAACTTAATATAATTCCATACACTTTGCTCAAGGCAAAGAAATCATTAAACAGTAAATGTATCAAAATTATCATGTAGCTTTCATCTTTTATTTTAAAAAAAATAACAACAGTACAACCTTTTCAGTTGTTTGTGTCACAATCCACCTAGCCGATTCTGGATATAAAAGATTAAGGCTACATTATTTATTTTGTGTGGTTACATAAAATATACACACTTTCTTCATTTACACCTTTGTATGTTAGTATAGGTTATAGGTACTTTTAAATATCTTAGTACTATTCAAAGACTATGCCCAACTTATAATTTTGTTTGTGTTTTTAGTCTACATTATTATAATACCCACGCTTAAATCTTAACGTGTTCATAATTTAAATAACATACACTAAAAGAACCGATTAGGTTAGGTGCATATTCCTTACATCTTTATTGAGAGCTTCATGGTATGATTCTATATCTATAGCTGTATTAGTTTGACTATAGTTTGCCATACCAAAACTTCTCTTTCAATAGTTTCTATGCATGTATGAACTTTTGATTTAAAGTTATACTGTATCATGGTTTCAAGTAGGCAGTTATAAGTTAATTCAAGCAAATGATTTTTATATCATTTGACCATGTTTAAAATAGATTATTTTGAATTAACTTGTGAAATAACACTTTATAATTATTTAGTGTTTTCTGGTCTGCACAAGCTAGAACCAGTTGCCTCATATATTTGCTTTTTACAAATTGTAAAAAGTTGTAATTTAGAACCAGAATATTGTGCAAATATTTCTAGTTACATTACATCACTCATCTCATTTTATTTGAAGTCCCTTCCCTTGCGGAACTATCAGATTTTATGTTATCATAATTTCTATTAAATCTTTAATTATCAGATTTATATTTATCTGATTTTAAATTATCTGATCTTATAAATTGCACAAAACACAGTGCAATAAGGTAAATATATTGCAAATTGAGTATGAATAAAGTATGGAAACCATACTAGGCTATGATGCCTGTACTTATCTGATTTTGAGCTATCTGTTTTCAAGTTTTCAGAAGTAGACTCATCAGATTTTTAATAATTACAACACTGAGTACAAATAAAGTATAAAAACCGTGCTAGGCTTTGATGCCTGTACTCATCTGATTTTCGAGCTATCTGTTTTTAGGTTTTCAGAAGTAGACTCATCAGATTTTTAAATAATCACAGCACTGAGTACACGTTAAGTATAAAAACCATACTAGGCTTTGACACCTGTACTCATCTGATTTTCGAGCTATCTGTTTTTAAGTTTTCAGAAGTAGTCTCATCAGATTTTTAATAATTACAACACTGAGTACAAGTTAAGTATAAAAACCATACTAGGCTTTCACACCTGTACTCATCTGATTTTCGAGCTATCTGTTTTTTAAGTTTTCAGAAGTAGTCTCATCAGATTTTTAATAATTACAACACAACCCGAAGGTTTCATTCAGCAGCCTGACTTGGAGGTCAGTTCATCACATCTCATAATTTTTGAAATGTTTACTTTAATTCCTTTCAGAGTGTGACTTTAATAACAACAACACATTGAATAATACAATTCTTTATTATTAGTTAGATGTAACATTTACACCATTAACATTTAAACTTTGAGTTTGTGTTCTGTGAAATCACTCACTGTTTCACAAATAAGTATCATATTCAGGGTGTCATACCTTATAATAGCCTTCAGTACACAACATGGCCTACTAGTATGTTTACCCTATATTTTATGATATTCACCACTCACTTTTAACACATAAATTTATGCAGTACAGTATCATTGAAAACTTTCAATATTAACCTGTACATATTATGTGTCATTTTGTTACATAATAAAAAACCATAGGTTTTATAGGTAGCAGTTAATACTATAAACTGCAATGCTGAAAATTAAAAAATATTAGGGCAAAACACATTTCAATAGTTGCTTTCATTTTTCAATTCTTCCGATTTGTAAGCCTCACTTTTTTTTGCAATACAACTTTAATAGTAAATAACACATCTGATTTATAGATTATCAGGTAGAACTGTATTGCATACAGTAGTGAGTAAAATTTGATCACCATCAAATAACACATATAGTTAAATCTTTCATGTGACTTTTATGCTTACATAAATCACATCAAATAGTAAATCTTTCTCCCAATTTTATTTAAATAACATGTAGTGTCAAAAACATATTTAACTTTGAGTTAAAGCTTACTCATATGCATCTATGGATTCAAATAATGAACCATGATGAACAGTTTATAAAAAAAATGTGAATACATTATAATGTGACTTCATCTTTGATACAATAATTTGAATTTATAGTCACTTTATGATAATCATCATAATATTTAATGAGTATAGTTATACAATCAATGTAGATTAATTGGTGAATTGTTTTACCTTGTATCAGTATTGTTATCCTTACTGATTTGTTTCATTTTTATATATAAGGTGATGGTCAAATCCATACTTTGTATTGTAATCAGTCAGGTATCAAACGACTGCCGGGAGTCGCATAATGGAATTTCTATCGTGTCTCGTTCACACATACTTGACGAGTTAAGTAGGTTGTAGGGTGCCTTGTAGTAGAACCACACTAGGTTGCCATAGGTGCTCAAGTCAGTGACCAGTTGCATTTTTCACATTTAGTATCTGAAATGAATACAACTTGTATAAACAGTTGTTTGTTATAAATTGCATTTCAAGGAACTACTAAAAATATACTTCCCTGTTGTATGTTGGATGTGCTGGAATTCTGCAAGTATGTAATTTGTACTTTGTTTGCGAAGCTGTACTTGGCAGCCTGATTGTCAAACACAAATGTCTCTCTGTATAGTGAAGCCATTTCACATAGTCGCCCCCTCGGTTAGTCACTTCTACCGTTCAGGGATTTCCTACAGTCTCATCCATAGGTTATTATGCTGACTTAGCTTTTATTGAATCTTGTTGACTCTTTCATGTGTGTTTATTGTAATATCAGTACCACTGTTTTTAGTAATATCATTGTGACAATTCTATTTACAGCGTTCACAGTACCAGGTTGTCTTGGTTTACTGGATTGCACTTTTCATACACATGAAAGTTTCTTGTTCTCCGTCCCCACCATCATTGATTTATGGTGTCCGAACTTAATGTTTTCCATTTCCGCTTTCTGAGAAACATTTGGTTGAAAGTATGCTTTGTCAGGAGCAACAAACACTGCTTTACCGTGCTCTGGTTGACAGATCTCAGCGACAAGCTTCTTCTGTCTAGGAATGTTTGGTCGGCACTGCTTGTCATCTCGTTGGGTTTCACATAGAATGTTTCAGTTTTCTCACACAGTTTCCCATTGAAACTTGAATTAATCTGTACTTATCTGCTGTAGATTACTTAATCAATGCTGACATCAACAACAGCTCTCTGGCTCTCAAACTTTTTGACATGCGTATGTTGGACGTGAACTCGCGTCCATGCTCGTGGTCGTGACAATAATTTGTTTCACTGATTCTTGCAATATTGGATTCGGTTCACAGGTTATTCGATATATGGTGCGAATTTGATATTTCTACGCACAATACTTCTCTTCATAAAGTGATGGAATTGGATATGTATTTCCATTTTGAATGTCATGATGAAAGTTTCCGATTGGAAAAGATTCACAACTTGAGAACTTTAAATAGGGGAGAAGAGAATTGAAATACTAATAAGTATTTAGGAAAATACAGCACAATGCATAGAGATAGCATGGCTGGGCCCATAACCTGTTGGTTTTAGGATTCTGGGCGAAAAGAAAACTGCAGAGATTTAGTGAAATATATCGGAACGTTTAGTCCTTAAATACTTAGTGTCTTGGAAGGCAGAATGTCTGGATCCTATCACATGGATTTATCTACTCAATCTAATAAGTAATTGGGGGAAATCTGCCTGTAGCTTAATTATAATAATACAGTGAACACACACGATGCAAACAGGAGATGATAGACACAGTAAAGATGGCGGGATCTCCATAGTGACGAGTGTTGCCAGCTGGTATTTCCGTGTTGTAATGATACCAGTATTTTCATAATAAAGCACTACCAAATAATAATTGGTTTTTGCTTAATTTCAACACGCTCCCTCAAAAAGTAATGATTATTTTATTTACAATCAAAGTTTCCTTACTAACCAGAACATTAAAACCTTCCAAGTCTTCTCCTGGGAAAATTACATTCAATCATGCATGGTCCAACATTTATTGCAAGGATTAGGGAAACCCAGTAAAACCTAATCAGACCATATCTTAAAATAACTTTGATCTAGGCAAAGTATCTTTATAACAATAATACAAGTTTAGTATTACAAACATAAATTACTTTTATCTCTTTTCTTTACTTAGCAGCAAAGGTTCAACTAATACAATTTTATTACATCGATTTCACATTGTTGTCATAAAATATTAAATATCAATGTTTTATAATTGTAATATTGATTATACATACTGACCCATCAATTTTCCTTATAAATAAACAGAAACAATAAGTTTAGTTTATACCTTTTTTAGACTCACATCAGAATGTCTCTTCCTTCTCAGATTCAGTTTTTTGAACTAACACCATTCATTTTCCTTGAAAAATGAACATAGAGATATAAAGTTCAATTTGTATACTGTTTGAGACTTCAACCAGAATGCCTCTTTACAGATTTAGTTCTTGAACTTAATATAATTCCATACACTTTGCTCAAGGCAAAGAAATCATTAAACAGTAAATGTATCAAAATTATCATGTAGCTTTCATCTTTTATTTTAAAAAAAATAACAACAGTACAACCTTTTCAGTTGTTTGTGTCACAATCCACCTAGCCGATTCTGGATATAAAAGATTAAGGCTACATTATTTATTTTGTGTGGTTACATAAAATATACACACTTTCTTCATTTACACCTTTGTATGTTAGTATAGGTTATAGGTACTTTTAAATATCTTAGTACTATTCAAAGACTATGCCCAACTTATAATTTTGTTTGTGTTTTTAGTCTACATTATTATAATACCCACGCTTAAATCTTAACGTGTTCATAATTTAAATAACATACACTAAAAGAACCGATTAGGTTAGGTGCATATTCCTTACATCTTTATTGAGAGCTTCATGGTATGATTCTATATCTATAGCTGTATTAGTTTGACTATAGTTTGCCATACCAAAACTTCTCTTTCAATAGTTTCTATGCATGTATGAACTTTTGATTTAAAGTTATACTGTATCATGGTTTCAAGTAGGCAGTTATAAGTTAATTCAAGCAAATGATTTTTATATCATTTGACCATGTTTAAAATAGATTATTTTGAATTAACTTGTGAAATAACACTTTATAATTATTTAGTGTTTTCTGGTCTGCACAAGCTAGAACCAGTTGCCTCATATATTTGCTTTTTACAAATTGTAAAAAGTTGTAATTTAGATCCAGAATATTGTGCAAATATTTCTAGTTACATTACATCACTCATCTCATTTTATTTGAAGTCCCTTCCCTTGCGGAACTATCAGATTTTATGTTATCATAATTTCTATTAAATCTTTAATTATCAGATTTATATTTATCTGATTTTAAATTATCTGATCTTATAAATTGCACAAAACACAGTGCAATAAGGTAAATATATTGCAAATTGAGTATGAATAAAGTATGGAAACCATACTAGGCTATGATGCCTGTACTTATCTGATTTTGAGCTATCTGTTTTCAAGTTTTCAGAAGTAGACTCATCAGATTTTTAATAATTACAACACTGAGTACAAATAAAGTATAAAAACCGTGCTAGGCTTTGATGCCTGTACTCATCTGATTTTCGAGCTATCTGTTTTTAGGTTTTCAGAAGTAGACTCATCAGATTTTTAAATAATCACAGCACTGAGTACACGTTAAGTATAAAAACCATACTAGGCTTTGACACCTGTACTCATCTGATTTTCGAGCTATCTGTTTTTAAGTTTTCAGAAGTAGTCTCATCAGATTTTTAATAATTACAACACTGAGTACAAGTTAAGTATAAAAACCATACTAGGCTTTCACACCTGTACTCATCTGATTTTCGAGCTATCTGTTTTTTAAGTTTTCAGAAGTAGTCTCATCAGATTTTTAATAATTACAACACAACCCGAAGGTTTCATTCAGCAGCCTGACTTGGAGGTCAGTTCATCACATCTCATAATTTTTGAAATGTTTACTTTAATTCCTTTCAGAGTGTGACTTTAATAACAACAACACATTGAATAATACAATTCTTTATTATTAGTTAGATGTAACATTTACACCATTAACATTTAAACTTTGAGTTTGTGTTCTGTGAAATCACTCACTGTTTCACAAATAAGTATCATATTCAGGGTGTCATACCTTATAATAGCCTTCAGTACACAACATGGCCTACTAGTATGTTTACCCTATATTTTATGATATTCACCACTCACTTTTAACACATAAATTTATGCAGTACAGTATCATTGAAAACTTTCAATATTAACCTGTACATATTATGTGTCATTTTGTTACATAATAAAAAACCATAGGTTTTATAGGTAGCAGTTAATACTATAAACTGCAATGCTGAAAATTAAAAAATATTAGGGCAAAACACATTTCAATAGTTGCTTTCATTTTTCAATTCTTCCGATTTGTAAGCCTCACTTTTTTTTGCAATACAACTTTAATAGTAAATAACACATCTGATTTATAGATTATCAGGTAGAACTGTATTGCATACAGTAGTGAGTAAAATTTGATCACCATCAAATAACACATATAGTTAAATCTTTCATGTGACTTTTATGCTTACATAAATCACATCAAATAGTAAATCTTTCTCCCAATTTTATTTAAATAACATGTAGTGTCAAAAACATATTTAACTTTGAGTTAAAGCTTACTCATATGCATCTATGGATTCAAATAATGAACCATGATGAACAGTTTATAAAAAAAATGTGAATACATTATAATGTGACTTCATCTTTGATACAATAATTTGAATTTATAGTCACTTTATGATAATCATCATAATATTTAATGAGTATAGTTATACAATCAATGTAGATTAATTGGTGAATTGTTTTACCTTGTATCAGTATTGTTATCCTTACTGATTTGTTTCATTTTTATATATAAGGTGATGGTCAAATCCATACTTTGTATTGTAATCAGTCAGGTATCAAACGACTGCCGGGAGTCGCATAATGGAATTTCTATCGTGTCTCGTTCACACATACTTGACGAGTTAAGTAGGTTGTAGGGTGCCTTGTAGTAGAACCACACTAGGTTGCCATAGGTGCTCAAGTCAGTGACCAGTTGCATTTTTCACATTTAGTATCTGAAATGAATACAACTTGTATAAACAGTTGTTTGTTATAAATTGCATTTCAAGGAACTACTAAAAATATACTTCCCTGTTGTATGTTGGATGTGCTGGAATTCTGCAAGTATGTAATTTGTACTTTGTTTGCGAAGCTGTACTTGGCAGCCTGATTGTCAAACACAAATGTCTCTCTGTATAGTGAAGCCATTTCACATAGTCGCCCCCTCGGTTAGTCACTTCTACCGTTCAGGGATTTCCTACAGTCTCATCCATAGGTTATTATGCTGACTTAGCTTTTATTGAATCTTGTTGACTCTTTCATGTGTGTTTATTGTAATATCAGTACCACTGTTTTTAGTAATATCATTGTGACAATTCTATTTACAGCGTTCACAGTACCAGGTTGTCTTGGTTTACTGGATTGCACTTTTCATACCGATTCCGTCGCGCGCATCGGTCCGAACCGGTTGCCTCGTTTCTATACTGCACGCCGCTTATCGTGGGATCTTACCTACTAACGCTCGCCCGCGTACGCGTGAATCATAGTTACCTGCGTGCGAATAACAAAACTCTCTCCGCGCAGACCAAGTAGCGAGATAGATACAGCCAACGCAAAATGAACACTACATTCGACGAAACCGCTCAGGCGGAACTCTCTGGAGAAATGAGTATAGATGGTTCACTACTCGACAGGGAATCACCTCCGGCATTTGTGACTCATCGGAAATGTATATCAAGGTCAGATCAAGAAGGTGAAGTGAGCACTCAGAAGGAGATGCAGTCCTTTCAAAACAGTATTATGACCATGATGGAAACGTGGTTCGCCAAACAAGACGAAAAGTTCAATAGGTTTCTGCAAGATTTTGAACACGTCAAGTGTACAATTGAGTTCATCAGTAAAAATTATGAAGATTTAAATAAGAAAACTCAAGATATAGACCGCAGAGTGGTTTTTCTGGAACAAAAGCTGGATGAAACTCAAAATTGTCTACGGCAAGTGGGTGCTCTTGAGGCTAAAATAGACACTCTGGAACAGCAAGCACGCTGCTGCAATGTAGAAATATGTAATCTACCAGAAAGGAAAGGAGAAAATCTCAATACGATACTAGAAGACATTGCGTCATCAATCAAGCAGCCGATAACTCAGCACGATGTGATCTCGATTCATCGTGTTCCTCAAGGCACTCCTAACAGCACACGTCCTAAAAACGTTATTGTGAAGTTTTGTAACAGACTTACCCGGGATAACTTCATAACAGCTGCTCGTAGGACTAAGGGACTTACAACAGCTGATTTCAACGTGTCGGGTAGACCCCAAAAGGTGTATATCAACGAACATCTGACATTGAGAAATAAAATTTTATTTCGAGAAGTCCGAGATGCGGCAAAGAAGTACCAATTTGCATATGTGTGGATTAAGCACGGGACTATTCTTATTAGGAAGAATGATATATCTCCAGTCTTCGCAATACGCACAAAAGAAGATTTGTCCAAAATCAAGTAACACGAATTTGACAGAGAAACCATTAGAGAAACATCTGGGTGACTTTTTATCTGTAAATGCGAATGTTACAGACGACGGTGGTATCTGCGGTGTGCGCTGCTCTGTGCATTTGCCGTTAACGGCTTCTCGGTTAATATGTTTGAGTACCGCCATTATTGCAAATTATCAATTATTTTCTGTGAATTATAGTAGTCGTATACGTTTAAATGTGAATAATGTGGCATACTTAAGTTTAAACTTTGTAGTATATACAAAATTCGGCACGTTAATGTTTGAGTGGTCGAATCATGGGCAGTACGAGACAACGAGCGACGTGAGTGAGTGTTTTCTTTTCTTTTGCTTAAAAAAAACGTTATATGTAATACGCAATTACTTAACTTTCAGTTACAGAGCTAAGCTGTAGTGGTAATGACATTAAATTAAGTATATATTATCAGAACTGTCGAGGTTTGAGGACTAAGCTTAACACTTTGTATACGAGCATCTTAACGGAATGTTATGACGTGATTATTCTCGCTGAGACCTGGTTGGTGCCTAATATCGCTGATAATGAGTTCATAGATGGTCGCTATTTGGTGTACAGATGTGACAGGGATAGGGAATCTTGTGATAGGGCAGACGGTGGCGGTGTTTTAGTGGCTGTGCGTCGTGGAATACATGTAACCAGATGTTGGTTAAGCGATACCTCCCGCGATAGTATATTATTACCTAAAAACATAGAATACGTCTGTTTAAGACTACAAAGTAATTTGAATAACACGGAACACATAATTTGCGGTACGTACCTACCTCCAAGCTTAAACTATGCTACCTATACATCATTTATTAATGCGCTACAAACTAAAGTTAGTGGAGGCCAAGTAGATCAATTTTACTTAATTGGGGATTTTAATCTGTCTGGGTTAGATTGGCGCGAAGTGAGCCCTTTTGTTTACATCATAAGCCCTGGGAGTTGCAACACCTCCCTATATAAACATTTTAGTAATTTTTTATCAGCTATAAATGGTAAGCAACATAACGGCTTAGTCAATAGCAAGGGGCGCATACTGGACTTGTGCATTTCGAATGCTGAAATATGTACTTGTGAACACCCCCCTTCACCCTTGGTCCCCATCGATTGCCTGCATCCTCCTCTTTTAATACTAACTAGTGTCAATCAAATGCACAGACCATTGCCGAGATGTCCTATACCGAAATATCGTTATGCAGAGGGAAATTATACCGATATCAATAAAGATATTGACAGCATTGATTGGGACCTATTGTTATGTGACCTACCTACTGACATAGCGGTAAATACTTTCTACGAGAAAATTTATGAAATTATAAAAACACACATACCTATTAGACCTGTAAAGAGTAACGATTTCCCCATATGGTTTTCAAATCCACTAAAACATATATTTAGAAACAAAGGTAAGGCTTGGACACGTTGGAAAAAGTACGGCAATTTAGTTGATTATAATGAATTCTCTATACTAAGACGTCGATTTAAGAAGCTGAGCAAAAAATGCTTTGATAAATACATAGAAACCGTTGAACAAAACATTCAAAAAGACTTAAAAATATTTTGGAAATACATTAATAATCGCAAGCAAAAGTCTGGTATTCCTAACTTAATTAAATTTGATGAAAACGAATCTGATAACCCAGAAGTAATTTGTGAATACTTCTCCAAATTTTTTGGATCAGTTTACGAGCCTAGTAACATTGATAACGTGGATTTAAATAATTTTCAGTCATCGTCAATAAATAATATAAATATATCCGACATTCATGTATCGAAATGTAACATAACAAGTGCTCTTAAGTCCTTAGATATCACAAAGAGTACGGGTCCAGACAACATTCCACCACTCTTCTTGAAACACACAGCTGAGTCCATTAGTGAACCCCTCTTTATACTTTTTAACAAAAGTTTAACTGAAGGAGTCGTACCTCAAATGTGGAAAACTGCAAATATAACACCAATCTATAAAAGTGGTAACAAAGCCGACGTCACGAATTATCGTCCTATCTCTCTTTTATCAACTCTTACAAAAGTACTGGAAAAGTTAGTTCATAGCCTTGTTTACCCACAACTTCACAATGTTATTATCCCTCAGCAGCATGGTTTTGTGAAAGGACGGTCCACTGTCAGCAACCTTTTGATTTACATTAACTACTTGTTTGAAGGTATGGATAAAAGACTACAAGTGGATGCAGTATACACCGATTTTTGCAAAGCCTTCGACAAGGTGGACCACTGCATCTTACTACAAAAGATTGCTTACAATGGCATACGTGGTAACCTACTCCGCTGGTTTCTGTCATATATAAAGAATAGAACTCAGAGAGTAGTAATAAATGGTTATTCCTCCAATCAGCTGAATGTCACGTCTGGTGTGGCCCAGGGTTCGATTTTAGGGCCATTTCTCTTCGTTTTGTTTATAAATGATATAAATACATGCTTTAGTAACTCTCAGTTTATACTCTATGCAGACGACCTTAAGGTTTTTCGGAGAATTGTAGATGTAAGTGACTGCGAAAGGCTTCAAGAGGACTTGGACCGTTTATCGATGTATTGCGCTAGGAACAAGCTGCACTTGAGCCTCGCTAAATGTAAAACTATAACTTTCACAAAGAAGATCTCTGTCATTAACTTTAACTATCAACTGTGTGATACTGCCCTAGAGAAGGTTTCTTTGATTAAAGATCTTGGCCTACTCATTGATTCTAAGCTACATTTTGATATCCACATAACCAACGTTATAAGTAAAGCTTTCCAAATGTTCGGCTTTGTTATCCGAGCTAGTAACAACTTCAAAAATGCAGCCACTTACCTGCTCTTATACAGGTCTCTGATCAGGTCTCAGCTGGAATATGCAAGTGTCATCTGGAATCCTTTTTATGCCAAGTATGTCAGCCAGCTAGAAGTTGTGCAACGCAAATTTCTTAAAGCTACTAATTACAAGTGTTTTCATGCGAAGTCCTCCTATGACGTATTATTGCGGAAGTTCTCACTCATGTCGCTTGAAGCTAGGAGACTCCTCTTAGATCAAGGAGTCCTTTTTAATATTTGCAATAATAAACTTGACTGTATAGATCTCACAAATCAAATGTATTACCGCGTCCCTAGCCGGTCTCAACGTATACGCGATACTCACGCCCATCGTTTATTTGAGCCCAATTTATGTAGAACTAATGCTGGAAAACGTGCCCCACTTCATCGCTTAATGAAGTCCTATAATATGTATTTCACAGATGTCGATCTGTTTAAGCATGCACAAATGGCATTTAAAAAACAAGTGACACTGAAACTTATTGAAATTAATTCTTTTACTTGCTAGATGTCTTGAATGTTGACTGAGTTATATTTAATTTAATTAACACTCGATCCTTTAAAGCAGTCTTTAAAAACCCTAATTTTGATTTGAGTAACGGTAGGTATCCACATGGCTACAGTTGCTCAAATAGAATTTCATAGTATTGGTATTCTATGTTTATTATCTTTGTAGAACCTGTTTATTCAAATCTTTTCATTGATACTGCAAAATTTCTTGTTTATTATCTTTGTAGAACTTGTTTATTCAAATCTTTTCATTGATACCTGCAAAATTTCTGTCTATTTAACTTAATAGGTTAGTATAGAATTTGAGGCAACATTTTTACTTGTAAGTAGGGGATAATGGTGCTGATTGTACAATAAGTAATATTAATGTAAAATATCCTTTAATCACAATTGTACAATTGTTTATTATCCTGAACAAAATAAAAATAAAATAAAATACACATGAAAGTTTCTTGTTCTCCGTCCCCACCATCATTGATTTATGGTGTCCGAACTTAATGTTTTCCATTTCCGCTTTCTGAGAAACATTTGGTTGAAAGTATGCTTTGTCAGGAGCAACAAACACTGCTTTACCGTGCTCTGGTTGACAGATCTCAGCGACAAGCTTCTTCTGTCTAGGAATGTTTGGTCGGCACTGCTTGTCATCTCGTTGGGTTTCACATAGAATGTTTCAGTTTTCTCACACAGTTTCCCATTGAAACTTGAATTAATCTGTACTTATCTGCTGTAGATTACTTAATCAATGCTGACATCAACAACAGCTCTCTGGCTCTCAAACTTTTTGACATGCGTATGTTGGACGTGAACTCGCGTCCATGCTCGTGGTCGTGACAATAATTTGTTTCACTGATTCTTGCAATATTGGATTCGGTTCACAGGTTATTCGATATATGGTGCGAATTTGATATTTCTACGCACAATACTTCTCTTCATAAAGTGATGGAATTGGATATGTATTTCCATTTTGAATGTCATGATGAAAGTTTCCGATTGGAAAAGATTCACAACTTGAGAACTTTAAATAGGGGAGAAGAGAATTGAAATACTAATAAGTATTTAGGAAAATACAGCACAATGCATAGAGATAGCATGGCTGGGCCCATAACCTGTTGGTTTTAGGATTCTGGGCGAAAAGAAAACTGCAGAGATTTAGTGAAATATATCGGAACGTTTAGTCCTTAAATACTTAGTGTCTTGGAAGGCAGAATGTCTGGATCCTATCACATGGATTTATCTACTCAATCTAATAAGTAATTGGGGGAAATCTGCCTGTAGCTTAATTATAATAATACAGTGAACACACACGATGCAAACAGGAGATGATAGACACAGTAAAGATGGCGGGATCTCCATAGTGACGAGTGTTGCCAGCTGGTATTTCCGTGTTGTAATGATACCAGTATTTTCATAATAAAGCACTACCAAATAATAATTGGTTTTTGCTTAATTTCAACAGATATGTCACACTATGTCAAAAGTTTTGCAATTTTGGAAACATATAGATGTCAAGCGATCCCTTACTAAATGTTTAAAGCATACCAAGATAAGCAGAGTTTCATAAAAAAAGTGTGTAAATTAGGCAACAACTTAGTATGCAGTTTTGATAGGTGCGCATTGTAAACTAAAATAAATAAAAATAAATGTGACAAATACTGTGTACTATAATAATAATCTACCCACATGTATGGTCCACTGCACTGATATGCTTGGCCTCGATCATTTCCATTAACCACATCTAATTTAAACACTTAGATACCTACATTACATTCCATTCAAAATTGTGCACGCCCAATATGAAATGTAATGGTATAGAATATGTCAAATGAAATGAATGATATTTTTGTGATGCCACATACATATGCGCCGAGCTAGGATTATTGTATTGTAACTGGTTTCCGATGTCAGCCGTCCTTGAACTTGGTGACGCCCCCGCTTATGTCACCTAATGGCGTTCGCTAATGTTATGGTAGAAAGTAGATAATTCTGATGGTGCGGGTTTGCGTGTTTACTATACTAGACAATATTGATGTTAAAATGAGTTATGAATATGATTTCATCAATAAATAACTAAGTGTTGAAGCTTACTTGAGGGATGACTTTTTGGTCAATTGTGTAAACTTTTTATTTGGACAAATACCTAGTGATTATCTGGATTTAGAATTTATTTTACATTCTTTTACAATGACCTATGTTAACATCGTTAAACTTTAAATTAGGCCATTATCACTAAATTAATCATAACAGCGCTAAAATGATTAGCGGTCTTTATCAAAATCGCTCATGTATTAGATCTTAAAACCACAACTATAAAAAATAATAACATTGTATAATTTCTGTATTTCAGCGTTCGCGATCATGATCTCAATGGCGATTCACCTCCTAATCGGTCGCGGGCCGCAGGGCCACCCGCCGGCGTTCGACGTGACCGGCGTGCCGACACTCTTCGGCGCATGCGTCTACTCGTTCATGTGCCACCACTCGCTGCCCGGCCTCGTCAGCCCCATCAGAGGCAAGAACCACCTCGGCCTCCATCTCGCTCTCGACTACACGCTCATCAGCATCTTCTATCTCCTTCTAGCGTTCACGGGAGCCTTCGCCTTCGCCCACTTAAACGATCTCTACACGCTAAACTTCGTCCCAAAAGATAACGAGAACATATTCTTGGAAATTGTCGAGTATTTCCTAGCTCTCTTCCCCGTGTTCACCTTATCAACAAGCTTCCCTATAATCGCTATTACGTTAAGGAATAACCTACAAAGTCTGTTCTTAGATACGACGAGATTGGAGTCTTACAATTTTGTTCTGAGAAAGTTACTTTTCCCGATAGTGTCGGTTACACCGCCCTTGCTTCTTACGTATTACTTAGAAGACATTAGCGTTCTCATCGAGTTTACAGGGTCTTACGCGGGCACGGGTATTCAATACTTAATTCCAACGTTTCTGGTGATGTCCGCCAGAAGGCATTGCAGTAACCTGCTAGGCTTAGGGGTAGTAAACAAATATAAAAGTCCGTTTTCAAACGTCGCTTGGGCGGTGTTTGTTCTTTTGTGGTCGTTTGTATGTGTTATATTAGTGTCGGTCAACATTTTACAGAAGAAATCATGACAGTAATCTCGGTATTGGCAACATGAAAACGTGCAGAATCGTATTTCACTGGTTTCGATATCGCCAAATGCTAATGATTAATAGTGTGATGTATCACTATTTTGGCGAATGGTACTCAAGCTATTATTTGTTTTTCAAACTATAATATTGGTGCATAAAAAAGGAGCGTTTTTAGAATCCGTTTTTTTATATTGAATAATGAAACCAAGCTTTGACAACGCATCATATTGTAAGATAATTTTATCTATGCATGAATGCATATCCATCCATATGCTGTCTATTATTATTTTAATTAAGGCATTATGTATTATTTAATAGTTCAGTATTATTTACTAATATTTTCTGAACTTACTAACAATCGTCTTAATATTTAGTTTTTTTAAAATATATTTTTGTATTTATGAAGTTTTTTAAACAGAACAACAAGTACCGAAGAATTTAAGCTAACTAAGTAGGGTACTTTGTTTAAAGTTGAACATTTCTTTTTATATTTTAATCACGCACAGATGTATGTCTTCCTAGTGCAGGCTTTTATTCTAAGGTCAATCTATATTTTAACATGAAGTTATTTTTTATGATTTTAAAGGTTATTTATAATGATTAGTCAGGATTAGTTGGTGAATTAAAACTCCGAGGTATTCCTATTAAAAGCAGTCAAATTAGAAACAATAATGTAACTTTTAATTCAATTATTAATCATACACATATAGGGTGTCTGGTCTAACGACAATAGATATTATTTTACCCTTAAATTATTCAGAATGGTTCTAACAGATCGTGTTATTCGTCGATACACAAACGGAATTCTGCACTTCCTTTTTCCTTAATTTTAATAGCATTTGTTTAAAGGCTAGTATTTTATTGTGGCATGGTAAAGACTACTGTAAAAGTTTTGACCTTCCTATTATAGGGATTCCTTAATAATTAGCCACCCTATATAATTTTTGGATCAGGGATACACTAGGCGACATTTTTAGATCGCTCTCGCTAGCAAGACTGGCGAAATGGTGACACGATGTTTCTCCAGATAGTATAGAAATAAAGATTTTATTGCATATCTTAAATATCAGGATTCTGAGGCGAAGTTTCATGCACGCACGTCTTCGCCTGACGCCCCTCCCTACCTAAATAATCCATGCAATGTCTATCTAATGTCATGGCAAATAGATCGCTCGACGTCGCTAGAATGTCCTTTAATGTAGCATTATCTTTAGTTTACTAGTAAGATATTTTTTATTATAATTATTAGCGTGTAGCTAATAGAAGCTAAAATTTAAAATAGGCCAAAGGGCCTGATCGCTGATAATTGATTGATTACTGGTTATATAAAGATATAACCAGTAATCAATTATCAGCGATCAGTAATCATACCCTGTATAATAAATAACCCAGTGATAGTAACGCAGCTGAATTTTCTGGGCATATTTGAATTGATATAACATGATAGATACTAGATAGTTAGTTTAATCATAATTAATAAACAGATTTCAGCATTTTTAAATTATAGTTACTAGGGCCCACACCGAGTAATTATTTTATTGAAGGTATTTTGTAACAGCTCAGTTCAAGTTACAATCTTTTTTATGGTTTGTGATTTGATTGAGTTGGCGACTTTTTTTTATTGAATGTATACAAAATTCCTAATGTAGTAAAATTCTTAATTTAGTGAGATGGAATACAAAGAATAATAAAAATGTGATAGTGAAGATAATACATTACATAATAAATCTTTTTCTCTGTACATACGAAGTAGATTTTTATATTACTTATGTATTCGGTCAATATTATTTTTACTGTGATAGCGTAAACCATTTCATGTAAGCTAAAAATGACTGAACATTTTATTTTTTAATATTGCAGTGTATTTTTTTAATGAAATAAATTTTATTTTGAGCGTTTTAATGTGTTGTTTTGTTATCTCTTTATTTTATTTAGATTGGCTGAAATAAGCTTCATTATTGTTTAAAGAAATTGAAATCAAACATGGCGCAGCTTAACCTTTCGTATGCCTAAACGCAGATCTACGATTCGGAGACCTACCACACTTTTTATGCGTTTTAAAATTTTAAATCCCACGTTATTAGTTCTTTAATTGCTATCCCTATTGAATGAACGACCTTTAAAAAATATCATTCATTGAGTGAAGTCCACAGAACCGTTTCTATGACGTATGAAATCCAAGGGTGAAGAATGAGACTTACTGTCGTCTATTCTAAATAAAGGGTCCGTGCCTTTAAAGTAAACGGAAACAAAAGTTAAGGTTGAAGAATTATTTATTTTATCATCATCATTATACATAGTTGTCACTTATCTCGCGTACAAAGCGACAAAAGCCTTTCATAGCTCAATTGACTTTGGCATGAAGTTACATTGTATTTGTGCAGCCGTCGGTGTAGGCAACGCTCGCGATGTTCACTCTACAAGCACTAACCAACGAAAAAAGTAAATTTTACCCTTAAAAAGCAGGTGTAGACGAGAATTTGACATTTCACTAAATCAGCACTGAACCCACTGAGCTTTGATTTCTATTTTAGCAAATATTTCTCAGTGAAAGTTGTTAGTACAGTCGCATAAGTATGTCTTACTATTATCAAGTGTTGATTCTATAATTCACATGCAAAGCTGAAATGGAAATCTTAATACCGATAAAATTCTGAAGAGGCCGTAATATACGTTTGATTTACACGACTGTACTAAATCCGTAAGAGCTTAACTAATTTTATCGACAAATTTTAGCGAAATTTTAAGTGAGATTTAATTGAGATAAAGTTAACTTAGATCCATGGGATAGCAACTTAACCTAATCTAAATTATATGTACTGCATTTAAGACATCGGAATTTACATAGTGCGTATAGCTCATTATTACAATACAAATCAAATATTCCCACTATAATAAAAGAAAAATAAAAACTATAATTACATAAAATGGGTGAATGTTTTTACACACAACATTACACATATAAAAAAAAACATTAATGAGACATCCGTAATACTCACATTCTCACAAATGATGATCGTGTTTATCGACTTTACCAAAACAGTAATGTAACAGAAACAAACATTCTACACGTACGACTATAAATATTACCTGTCTTTATCGTAATAACAATATTAGTGTAGCAAAATACCAATGAGAGCAATAGCTTCAGCTTGAAAATATAATTTCAATAAGTACTCGTAAAACTAACTGCAATAACGCTGTACGATGAATTAAAAGTACAAGTTACTTTTTAACAAATAAATAATATTATTATACTATTAATTAATAAACCTAATAATCATATTATTCGCATAAGATCGAATATTTCATTTAGAATTTTATTAAATACAGGTGTGAGCTGGTTGGGTCCGTATTAGCCGGTAATACGAAACAACCGCGCCATCTCGATCGACTAATACTCAGCGAGACCGGAACGTGAACTTCAATTTACGAGAGAAAACAAGAAAATAACATTAAATATATCTAACCGACCGGCTCGAACATCTAAAATATTCCTATCGAAAGGTACATCACAATAAATACTACGACTACGATATTAGATTTGTAACGTGTTCAGCGGGGCTGCCCGCCGCGCCGGCGACTAATTTGTTCTACGATAACTCAAAAAGGGGACGCTTATCGCTTTTTATTATCCTTGTAGACCTTATAGTAGGCGGATTTTGAGTTTTGAAAGATGTTTAAATGCGACGAATACATTTCTCATCGCATTACGATTGGGATATTGCATAAATTACAATACAACTAAATTATCTAACTAATGTTTTTAGGTGCTATGTTTCACCATTCCTCTTGAGTCTTTTTGAGCGGCCGGTGTAATGGAGGCGCTATTTGTATTATCAATAAGTCAGGCCCCAACGACACGATTGTCTAGAAACTTGGTGCCTGAACGGATTAAGAATGATAAAGACGGCAGGTCACCGTAGCGACATTAGAATATCACTGAACTGTTACCGTAGAACGTGGGCCCGGTCCGGCGCGGCGGGCGGCCTATAGAGTTCGGCTGAGTACGAGCTAGGGCGTTGGGACGCGAGGCTATAACGTGGAGGGGGGCACCGGGATGTCGTTGCGACGGAGCGCGTTGCGGAAAGCGTCGAGCGACGAGCGAAGCGTTAGGCAGAAGCCGCGAGATGCGGGTACTAGAGGGTAGTCCGGTAAAGGAATAGGCGTGGTTGCGGTGCCGGCTGATAAAGCCACTAGTCCTTCGAGACGGTGACATAATTCGGCGGCGTTTGAACGCATGTGTTGGAGGATCTCGTCGCGGAACGGCTCAGGTGGATTCATCACCATTTTAGTCATGGACTGTACCAGTTTGAGAAGGACCATCTCGTTGTACATGCGCGAGTTTTCTTTGCCTTGCTGGGTTCCTGAAATAGAATTCGCATTAGTGAAATAAATTTGACGCAAGACAGATAATTTACTATACAATTCAAAATTGACACGGGCAATTGTGACAGTATAATATAACATACCTACATACTCTTGAGTCATCATCGTTAAGCGAAAAATTTAATGCACTAGCTTATGTTAGTGCAAAACATAGCAATGAGTTTAGTTCGCGGCGCCGAAGTATTGCTACTTCAATGTATTGGTAGGTGGTAGGTCACCGCCGCATTACCTTAAAAGTCAAAATTACGTAGTCTTTTCTTTGAAGAGACGCCCGATTTTATGTCTTAGGTAGACATAAAACGACTTTCGTTCAAAAGTGGTTAGGTAATAGAAACCTCGACTGTAGGTACTTACCGACTTTTGAATTTCGTACATGCGTATTTCGAATTCAAAAGCACACTTTTCAAGCTAATAAAGTGCTCAACATACCTTTCTGCTTCTCGTAGCCGGCCTCGTTGAAGTAGGGCTCCGCGTTGAGTATGAGCCCCTGCAGCGAGACGATGACCTGCAGCAGCGAGCTGTCCTTGCCCCACACCTCCACGCCGCGGCCCGACCACGTGCCCAGCAGTGATACGCACACCTGGAAATAGTAATGTGTTAGCAAAAAAAAATCAACAGACCCATATTATTCTAGCTAGTATTTAAAAGGTAAACAAGTTTAAGGAAACACAAATGCGATATCCGTTTCGTCACTGTGAAAATTATTTTAATTAAGCATTTGCTTTTTTGAGCAATTTGTTTTTTGTTTTAGTTCCATGTATACATGTTAACAAACACACTATGAAAAACAGAGTTATATTTGCAGTCAACAAAACTTTGTGGTATTTTAGTTAAGTGGACCCCTAAGCCTAACTCAGGTAAAGTAGGCACGGATCCCTCAATGTGCGAGTACTACTCGCACATTCGTCGGTTTTTTCGCGGGATATTTCGTCTGTTCCTCGCCGCGGGATATGTCTTCTCTTCAGCGCAAGAAATGTGTAAAAAATGTTGATCCCATTCCAATTTGATGCAAATAGAAAGAAAGAAAGAAGAGGATGAAAGACTGTTGCAATAGGTACAGTTTGTGTAAATGGCACTGATGTCACGCGTAATAACGTAATCACAGGGCCTAATTTTTTCATTTCAATAGCCAGATAACAAATATTCGTCACATAAAATACAATATGAATTTGAAAACGTCACCTATTTGTCAGCAATCATTTATCGTTTTCATTTTGAAATCGGTCGTTTTATACTTATTCAGTCTGATAACTTTTACCTATCTGTCATTTACAAAATCGGCCCTAAATAAGTAAACAATGTGTCACCTTCCCGTCCTCGTAGAGGTTGGGGTTGAGCCGGTCGGTGCAGTAGGAGTGGTAGTGGCAGAGCGGCGGCGCGCGCGGGTACTCGCCGCCGAGCTGCACGTCGAACACGAACAGCCCGCCCTCGTACGGCGTCTTGCAGGGGCCCGCGATCATCACCGACAGCAGGTCGATGCGGTCCTCGAACGCGCGGACCCACACCTGGCGATTAAAAAAAGTGGTCAAAATCAGCAGTAATGTATTCTTGTTGGAAACAAACTATTACAGGAAATAGTCAAACTTGAAGGTTCTTGGCTCCAACGGCACGACGCGTACAAGTAGTAGGTACAGGTAGACAAATAGTAGCGGTGTAAAATGATTCCTAGAGAAATCCGCCCTAGAGTTTGAAGTGAAGACAGTTTAAAGCCGTGCATGATAGCTACGTTGTGATGGCCGTGGGGAATATTTCCAATTGTTAAGTAATTTATTCCCTGTAAAACAGAAATATCCCCAATGTTACCGGAATCTTTCCCAAAATATTCAAAGACAAAAATTTAGTACGATTAGATAGTAAGATCTTTAAAAACTAGGTAGCAGCTTTTATGCGATTACACCAACACGCTACTCACGTAACTTTTAAAACTTACTTAAAATTCCCGAAATTCCCGGGAACAGCCACATGCAATATAACGGCTGACTCATGTAGCATACTCATAGTTAGACGCGGGTATTAGTGGCCTAGTAAGCCTCATAACGCGACCACCAAATGCAGCCACTATAGGTAGATAGCTTCATTGAGACCTCACCTGCAGGACGGCGCGGATACACTCGTGTCTGAATGAAGCAATTTACCTATAAAGATTTTAGACCGCCACTATTTTACACTTCCACAAATATTTTACAGTGACAGCATACTACTAATCTACTTTTACACATCTAAATAATGTTACTTTGAAGCCATATTCATGTTCTTACCCCAGGAGGCAGGTCACTCTTCAGCAGCTTGATCTCTCGCTTCACAGCGGAGTAGAAGCTCCTCGGCTCCGAGGGTTGGAGCATAGACAAGTGGAAGCGGTGCGCGATGGGCGCGGACTCGAGTACGCTGAAGCCCTCGCCGCCCGCCTGGTCCTCCGTGGATCCGGACTCTGGCTCGGCTTCGATTTCTGAACCTTCCGCCGTCGCTAGAGGTGCTGTTTCTGTTGCGGGCGCTGTGAAAATAAAAACGGGTGTGTAAATATGATGAAACATTTATTATGTGACGACATCTTTGGTGTAGTCGCAGGTTCGAATCCCGCAAGGGGCAAATGTTTGTGTGATAAGGATGAACATTTGTACCTAAGTCATGGATGTATATGTATTCAAGTATTTATGGAAGACGCCCCGTCTTTATCGTTGTCTGGTATTCGTAGCATAAGGAAGAAAATTCCTTAGTTCGAAACCAAGACAATTGGTGTGTTGTCTGGAGCCTATTTATTATCATTTATTTATTATCTACCGAATGTTTTTCGGCAATCAAAGTCAAGTTTCGATACTTTTCACGCACCATTATTAACACATTTTACAATATTGGGACAATTTTAAATGTTAACCTTCAATTTCAAACAAACTACTTACAAATTAAGAGCTTGATCGCATTGAATAAGTCGATGAGCTCTGAATAAAATAATGGCAGGTAAACAGATAAACTATATGCCTATAACTTTAAATGATTACACATATTATGTATACTATCTGCATCTCTACTCAGTAAGTAAGACGCTATTTTGAGGCTGTGTAAAACGCAAATTTTAAACAGTTTTGTTTAGTGTTACTAACCGTTGCCCTCTGGTTTGGTGTCAGCAGCGGCGGTAGTGGCGGTCGTGACATCCTTTACGTCTTCCGTCGCCTTGGCCGCTTCCCCCTTTTCATCTTGGTCGGCCATGCTCACCACCAACGCGCCGTACTGACTGCATTACAAATTAGGAATTTGTTACTCAATTTGAGGTTGTGTTTAATGAATAATGTGGTGCGTAAAGAAGTATGTCAGCGACAGAGAGGTGTACGGATTGAAAGTTTTGATCTTCAGACAAAGAACTTAAGGTTTTAAAATGTCGAAAGCAATATGTAACTTGTATTTTAGAATAATTTTTATTTAACACGAACTCAATTAACATATTTACAATAATCAGACACAGAAACGCAAATACATGGAAACATTAAGTTACTCTAAACTAGATAGTTACGGAACATTTATTTTATCGAACTTTTTTGAAGACTCCAATGTAATTTTACTTGTATGATGTTAATATGGGACAAAATACTGGAGCTGGGTTAGTAACAAAGCTAGGTTATACATATTACAGACATAGTAATCACACTATGACAATACCATGCACGATACATCTGCATATGCGGGGCTATGTTACAAACAACAGGTCACGCAAACTTACATTAAACAAACTATCAAGAATCTACGCGCAATCAACGTTACAGACATTTCACAAATTAATATTTCGGGAAACAGAGAAATTAGGTTACCACTTTTGACAGAGTCATCTACTAGATAAACAAATAAAAACTAGAAAAAAAAATAGACGTACACCGGATGAACCAATAACTAATGCAAATAAAAGATCTATTTGACTTCAAAGAAAATATAAATGAATAAAGAAAAATAAACTACATAATGTCTACCGACATATTTTTTGAAAAGAGATACTTAAGTTGTTTAAACAAAATTTATGGAAGTTTTCCATAATGAAATAAAAAGTATACAACTACATAATACGAAAGTGAAGTCCATTTCGATTAGATGACCCAAATGGTATGACTTTTTAATGTAAAATAGATAAAACTTCTATTATTCAAACGAAGCAATATGTATCACCTTGTTTAATATAAGTATTGCGAGATCTTTCGCTAAGGATGTTAGATTTAAAAATTAATTACACTAAAAGCACTCAGAAAGTTATGTACCCAAAAGTGTGTACGTACATTTAAAAGCTACATAGAGGCTTTGATAGAATAGAAAGTTATTTACACATATACAAACCTAACACATTTTTAAGGCTTGCAAGGCAAGGGGAAACATTAAGTGTGATTCCATTCACATTTATAAAAAATAAATTAAGGCGTGATGAGAAAATAATATAAGTGCAAATAACAAAAAAATAAGAATTTTGTACATGTACGTAATGCAAAATAGTATTTGAATCGTAAAAGGAAATCCAGAGAACAGTTTCTTTATATTGATTACGTTTTTGTTAACTCTTACATACAATTTTTATGGGCTGATAAGTTGTAACCAAACAACTATTAGCTATGGTAAGCTCACATAATTAAATAAGCTGTCACCAAACCGATGTTAAACCGGTGTTATTTAATTATGTGTGCGGTCAGGCGTTATTTATTATTGTAAAAAAGTTCACGTAATCAATGATAAAGACAATGAGTAATATTCAATTAAAACAAAAAAATACATGTACAAAACTACAAAAAAATTTAAACAAAAAAATAAATGTACATGTAATGTTAAAGCAAAACATAAAATGTAGGCTCACACTGAAAAGTGGTAGGGTAACTTCTCTTCTGTCGCGTTTTGCTTTCTCATTAAGCTGTTTAGGAATTCGGCCAGCTCTTGAGGCCTTCTCCTGTGAATAAAGTGACACCCTTTATTTATTTATATCTTTGTATCCGGTCATGACTCGTCGGACTACAAGTGAAATAATAGAGTGCGCCGTAGTGCTTAAAGCGCACACACTTGAGAATTATAATATCTCCAACAACAACTCCAACAGGCTGTAGTGAGTTGAGAGTAAAATTTATTCATTAACATTTAACTAAGGCTCAGTATTGTTCACTATTTATGTAAGTATGCCATAAGAAATCAGAAATATAAACTATAAATAGACATACTTTATTGTGATCGCTGTGTGGCGTGCTTTTCAAGTGCTGCACCACACTTTAATTGCAAAATACGATGACTCGTTTTGTGTAACTATATAAAGTTAGTATTTTTTAATGTACTTGAGCTGACTGATAAAACGCCTCGACCGAATGTTCGACGATTCCCTTTTCCCCTTCTAACTTATTCTCTATCCTGTGACAACACGCGCTCATTAATAAAAAGTAAAACAGTTACACTCAGCATGACAAGCATTATGTCCATGTTATCAGAACTATTTGACATGAATGACATGGCAATAAAAGAGGTATACTGTCAATTGGTTTCCTCAATTTCAGGCTTGGCAGTCTCACGTAGCTTGATCGTAAGTGTAACTTTTGTGACTTTTTATTATCAATACGAGTAACTTTTTTAAGTAGCGTGTTTTAATATGCGCGGGCGCACTCACCGGCTGACTTCCGCGTGCGCCTTGACGAGCTGCGAGTGTATGAGCGAGCACAGCTTGTAGCACACGTTGCGCGTCGTGCCGTCCACGTCGCCCGGCTCCGTTGACGCTGCAGTAAACAATATATCGGGTGTTATGCCACCGATGTTTACAAAGTGATGGTTCAAAATACACTAAATAAAGCCGCCTTACCACTTTTAAACTAAAATAGCTTGCACTTACAACATAAATAAGGACGTACTTTTGCAACAGACGATTCGAGCTGAAAGTTACTTTGGCTCTTAAGTTGGCATGGCTCGATATCACAAATGATCCATAAGAGCAATGTTTTATTTGTGACGTTCCGACGAGCTGAAAGTCCGACCACGTGCGGCTATCAGCTATAATTATGTAAACGGAGTGCTCTCATGCCCGCAATGTGCGAGGATATTTGCAAACAAAATTGGCTACATAAGCCACATGCGAGCACATCAACGGCAAAACCGGAGTTGAAGACAGTCGCCGTGGCCGAAATCGGCCGGGATTACATCATCATCATCATCATCATAAGTAGTATTTTTGTTAAATTGCTTGGATGTACCAATTTTGAATTTACACATTTAATTTGACATCTCTTCAGCTTCCTAATTACTTTGAATGTGAGCATATTTTAATTTGACGTATAAAAAAATACTCACAATTCTCGCCAGTGGCTCCCTCTTGCACGACCTGAACAACGCTCGCATCGGAACTCGAGGCCTGCGCCTGTGCCTGCTGCGCCGCTTCGATGTTCAAGTGTAGCTGCTTCTTCGGTGTGTTGGCTTCAACCTAGAAATAAATGAAACGTGTTATAACAGGCTCTCTACAAACTGAGATTTATATCCGCGG
Source organism: Pyrausta aurata (assembly GCA_963584085.1). Classification (NCBI taxonomy): domain Eukaryota; kingdom Metazoa; phylum Arthropoda; class Insecta; order Lepidoptera; family Crambidae; genus Pyrausta; species Pyrausta aurata. The sequence continues at coordinate 3,605,550 of OY757263.1, read as the reverse complement.
ATTTGCACAACGCGGCGCAGCGCGGAG
>OY757263.1:3451898-3605323 GCA_963584085.1 Pyrausta aurata | reverse complement strand
AAAATATCAAGGCTAAGAGATAACTGGCTTCCATCTTAAATGCTCAATGGTTTGTTCAGGTTCTGAAAATAGTAATATTGAACGGGCTTAGAATAACATTTGCAATAAAGGTCAAGCGCAAACTTGGCGCCAAGGCCACGTAGACAAAGGCGTCAGGCGCGTGGAAAAGAAATGAGATTAACGACGCGTGACGACGCCATATTTCATCTGTTTGGGTTTCATTATATCACTTTACTATTATTACACTGAATATTATGTAAACCAAATCAATTTACGATACAGAGCTTTTTGTATTCGAATACCTATCTAAATTTATAAAAGTCATAAAAGTCGTTTATTTTTGCACTAGCTGTGCCCGCGACTTCGTCCGCGTGGAATAGTGACTTTGGATAGAATTTTTAATTTATAGGCTTATGATTTTACAAATAAGATACTTAAGTATAAGTATTTATAAGTACGCAAGATATAAAGTATTTATATAGTACATTTTAGTACTCACTTATCATTAAAATTGGCCATATTATACAACAATAAGAAGCAAGTAGTAGGTACATCAAAGGTGATCAATTATTATGACCATACCGATTATTTGGACGTTCATTTTACAGATTCATTTCCACCCACATTTATTTAAAATTGTTTCGCCTCGGCCCCGTCCCGCCTTAGCCCCGGCCCCATCGAACGGGATAAAAAGTATCCTATGTCCTTCTCCTGGTACTAAGCTACCTCCCCACCGTTTCGTCCCGGTCCCGTGCTACCCCAGCCCCGGCCCCGTCTAGCGGGACAAAAAGTATCCTATATGCTTTTCCTGATTCTAAGCTACCACCCCACCAACTTTCAGCCAAATCGGTTAAGCCGTTCTCAAGTTATAAGTGTTGTAACAAACACGACTTTCTTTTATATATATATATTTTCTGCCTACCCCCTAAGTCTATTGGCGTGATTATTTCTATCCTAGTTTACTCTCCAAGTGATGCTGAGTCAAATAAAAAAAGCCCCATCAAAATCGGTCCAGTAGATTCTGAGATTAGCCCGGACAAACAGACAGACAGACAGACAGACAGACAGACAGACAGACAGACAGACAGACAGACAGACAGACAAAAATTTTAAAAATTGTTGTTTTGGCTTCTATTACGGTAATTAAGACCCCCTGTAACAATTTTTCATAAAAATCTTCAATGTACAGAAATCGATCTTTTACAGTCTTATTATATGTATATAGATATAGACCCATTGGGGGCACTTATACACGTCCCAACATAGACCCTACCACAGCTTCGGGACAATTGTGGGCTAGTGCTGAGAAGAAGCTGCGCAAGAAACTCAGTCACTATTGTCAATGCCTCTTTTCAAAAGTTTTACAATGTTTGTGGTGATCATGCAAGTCCATACATTATTATCTTTTAAATAATCATCTACTTTATAATACCCTTTCGTCATTAGGGTTTCTTAATAACAGTTTTGAATTTATTAATCGGTAAGTCAACAATGTATTCTGGTAGTTTATTGAAAAATTTTATACATTTCCCCATGAAAGAATTACCAACCTTTCGAAGCCTGAATTGTGGAATAGCAAGCTTATCCTTATTCTTAGTATTATATTTGTGTATATCACTTCTATCGGCATATTTTGTATTGTACAAATGTTTTTTCTTCCCAATAAACTTTTATTTATTTACTTTTTTTCGTAAATGAATCTAAATTTTTGCGTACATACATTAAACTTTCATAAATATACTGATAGGCTACAGTTAATATTCTAATTTCTCGAAACACCTCTTTTAAGGAATTTATTTATTTATTTATTTAAAGACTTTATTGCACAAATCATAGTGTACAAAGGTGGACTTAATGCTAAAAGCATTCTCTGCCAGTCAAACCTTTAGGTCATGCAGAGAGATGGCAATGGGTGCAGCGAAAATAAAAAACAGATAAGAAATAAAAAAGCAACAATTAACTAATATGTATAGTAAAAAAATAAACCTACATAAACTACTGCAATAACATATAGTCTATAAACATACTTAAACTTACACAAAATACATAAATTATATATAAAGGAATATTGAGGTTTTAGACTATAAATAGCACGCACGGCCCTTTTTTGTAATACAAAAATTGATTCTATATCAGCCATCTATTATATCTCTTTGGTATATTTACAAGAATCCACGGCGAGTCAGATACTAATTTAGGTTGTCTGATTTCCATGCTTACTTGTGAATGTGCTTTACTTTTAAATAAATGGACTGCGACAATTCATGCATTCTTTAACTTGGTATAGCTAATACCAGCCAAAAAGGATAAAAAAGCGTACTTTTTATCGAAATATACAAATCACGAAATAAACAAAAACAATGTTTTGTTGGAATAAGTGAGTCAACATGGATTCAAAAGTTAGATAATAATAAGATTCATATTCCTTTGTATGTTTGTGTCATATTTCTCTGCATACATAAAAGAAAGACGTGTTAGTTACACTACTTATAATTCGAGAAAGGATGGGTAAATTTTCATGATTTTTACTTCGTTTTGTTTCGTCTGGGTCCCATATGACAGGGACAGGGCCGGGGAAACGAAGTTCGCAGGTACCACCAGTGTTTTAAGCTTGAATTATTATTTGGATAAATAGATTAATTTGTTCCGGTCGTTAACTACTACTACTACTACTAACCTGTCGGTATCACTGCCATCACTGCTAGTGTTCTCCCAGTTGTCAGAATCGTCGTCGTTGAGCCCGACCTCAGATTTGCTGTCCCCGTTCAGTAAAGAGCTGTCTTCACGCGTCGGCTCCGGGCTGTGGAGAATATAATCATGCTGACGACTTTTTACTGTGTTGGTAAATAAATAAATTAAGGGACAGTTGACAATATACTTTCTAAGAAAAAGCCAATAGATAGACAAATTTTAAGTAATCTAATGCAAGGGATTCAAGATACGTTGAGACGAAGTATAACTTATATTAGATATAGTCAGCACGTTACGACCTGAGTCGTGAGGCCATAATGTCAATAGTGCAAGCTAGGAGTGGGCGTTAATTCAACAAACTGTTTTTTTAAACTGCTTTTGTAATGTTAACGAATTAACAGCTTTTCGTTAACCGCAAAACCAGTTAAATTTATCAACTGTTTTATACAACGATTTCCGAACGCAACGCATGGATTAATTCAACGAACATTCAACGCGCAGTCGCTTGACATTATCCGAAGCTGCTTTTTATTAACCAGTTGAATTTATTATCTGTTTCTCTTAACGACTATTATATTTATTTTTATTTATATATTTTGACGTTCATAAGTGTCATTTCATGACCTAAATTGAAATAAAGATTTTGAATTAGAATTGCATTTGAATTTGACTTAACTCAACTCCTTTTTTTAAAATTTAACCAACTGTTTCGAATAATAAACTGCTACGTCCAAATCTGTTGACATTACTGCAAACCAGTTGATAACGTTAACTGCTTTTTAACAGGTTATTAGTTTGAAATTAACAGTTTCATTTCGTTAACGCAAAAACCGTCAACGACCCACCCCTAGTGCAAGCGAGAAAGACACGCACGACACTGTGTTCTGTCTCGAAGCGGTAGGGCCCAAAAGATAAGGAGACATGTTTCGGCCCTTTCAGAGCACATTTATTTATATTTTTAATGTATATTTGACGTTCATAACTGTCATTTCATGACCAACATCGAAATACAAATTTTGAATTTTATAGCTACTATAACTTAGAGATGACATCTATAATAATATAATAGTTACTATCTGCGGCACCTAATGCCCGAGTCGTTCTTCTCCTCGGTAGCGGTGTCCTCCTGGCTGCTGGCCGTGGGCAGGGCCGCGTCGCCGCTCGGCTCGATCTTGATGGAGGGGCAGCTCGCGTCCGCTTTCAAAGCGTCGTCGAGCGATTCCAACTTCTCGTCCGCGTGGTCGACGTCCATGTCATTCTATGGACAAATGAGTTGGAAAGATAACCTTTTTGAGTTTTGATGCATTTGACTAAAAATTTTAAAAATAATTTATTCTAAAATATACGGCAACGTGATGTAGTCTACTCGCCGTAACTGAATTCGCAGACGCTGTAGTGTTTAAAATGTTAGGTTTTAAATAAAATTTAAATAAATAGTTAATTTATGTGTTTTAATTTCATTAATAAAAAAAATATGAAATCGCATACATAAATGTTTAATGCACTCAAGAATTTGTACTGTTTTTTTTTAGTTAGATATGCACCCTGAAACTCACTATTCTATTTCACAAGTTATAATTTTTAATTATTAGTTCAAAATTTATAATCATTAAATGTAAGAAAAGTTGGAACGAGATTGCTTCCTCAAATTTTTCTGTAAATTTTTGCGCACTTGCAAGTGCCAAGAGCACGGAAAATCAAAAATGGCTTCATCGAAGTAATACTCACATCGGCAGCTTTTAGTTTCCGATGAGCGGAGGCGCGCTTCTTGGGCCGGGAGGGGAGGTGGTCCGACGAGTTGGTCTCCGACTTGGATGGTTTCTTGATGGGCCGCGTCTGTTTGCGCTGGTTCCTGTAGTATTTACCTGCGAAATATTAATTTGATTAGATGATCAATAACTAAGTAAGAACTCCATAGAAGTGACTATTTCAAATAAATAATACATTTGAATGCAAAAAAAAACTCGTGTTACGTGTGTTTTTTTTAATAATTAACTAGCGGTCCCAGCGAACTTCGTTTCGCCCCCAGCCCCGTCCCGCCCCGACCCCGTTTTATGGGAATTTTCTTTGCTATAAACCTCACGGAGCCCGAGACCTTTCCAACGAATGCAAAACCGTGGAAATCGGTCCTTGCGTTCTGGAGTTATAGCGTCAGGGAGGAAAACCTTTTTTAATTAATAATATCTTTTGAATGGAAAGTCCAATTTAAATAATTTAAAAACTATTTTATAGGTAGTTAAATGGTTAAGACCATAAAATAATTTATTTGGATAAGGATTAATATAAACACATAAACCATGCTAGTTTGAATTTGGTTAGCATTTTCATTAATGTTTAAAATGAAAAAAGTTGTTGTAGTGACATAACTACAATAGTTGGACATATGCTAACGCGGAGTTTTTTGTAGACATTGATGTTGTTCAATATTGTTGTATATTATTTTGTTCCATCGCTAATAGTTTCGGCAGCGCATTCGACGAAAGACATTTTAAGACTCATTTTTCTACACCTTCGGTTACATTGTTCAAATTTTACCAAGGATCCCTAATTCTTTTCAAAATGAAATGTAGCCTATGTCAAATTTGAAGAATGTAGCATTCTATTGGTGAAAGATTTTTTTAAATCGGCCCAGTACTTTTTGAGCCTATTCATTACAAACATACAAACATACAAAAATAGGTATTAGTGTAGATGAATAATTGACTCTGTATATGAAGTCAAAAGCGTAAAGTCTCAGATTGCATTATAAATAATCAATTTATCAAAATTAGGAAAACAGTAAAAGTTTTTAAAAGATGAAATATGAAACCAAAAATTGCGCACGGGCGGGATTCGAACCAGCATCTTTCTGGCTATCCGGGCCAACGGGCCAAAGATGCTGGTTCGAATCCCGCCCGTGCGCAATTTTTGGTTTCATATTTCATCTTTTAAGAATAAAATATGACACTGTGAGTGTTAAAAATAATGTAAAACCAGTAAAAGTTTTTTTTTAATCCAATGTACGGATTCAGGTTTTTTAATTTGGTGCCTTTTGCTAAGTTCAGATTTCGTCTGCCAGACTATACCTGTCTCCCATTTGCTTGCAGTGTGCACACGTTGCAAACACGTTCAACAGCATCAGATCATCAAATAAAGTTTGCTTTTTACTCTTTCATCAACTCACTTTGCTGCTTCCGCCATTGCTTCTTGCTGACGAAGGTGTCTTCGGGGCCGATGGTGAGGAAGTTTCTGTCGCCGACCTGCAGCGTGCACGGCTCGAACACGTTCAACAACTTCAGGTTCTTTAGATCGTCACCTGGTTGAATAAAACATATGTCACACACTTATCTGCAGTATGTGAACATGCCTTAAAGCCAGTAAGCCCAATCGAAAAACGTTGAACTAAATGAGCCGCGAATGAGTACCGTTTTGGACGCTATGATGTGATACTAGAATTTACATATTATGCTGCATTTTGTATTCCAAAGTAAATGGAGCGTAACAATTCTTCGAGTAAATAAGTATTTCTAGTATCTAAATCATAATTTAGCTTTAAAAAAGGCATTAAGAATAGAGATCGAAAACGTTCGGTGCGCACAACAGTTATTTTCAACGCCGCGCCAGTGTTTTTTGTGGTCATTTGGGGCGTGTGGTGTGCGGTCTGCTGCCACGATAAATGCTGAGGGTGCCTTTTTGACTCTAAGTACCTAGACCAGTGTTTTCCGAAGTTGTCTAGGCTCTCACCCAGCTAATACAAGTTTATAAATTTGCGACCCACCTCTTGGAAATTAGACCGTTAGCAATATGGTAGTACTAGTGGTATGGTTATGATCGGGACGTGTATAAGTGTCCCCAGTGGGTCTATATGCAGACATAAATGACTTTTATGAGTATGTCTCGGTCGGTTGGTGGTGTGTCGTTTTACAGTCAGGTATCAGTGTCGTTTTACGCTCATACGCTCGTACTTTGGGAAACCCTGACCTAGACTATTTACTTTATGAAAACGTATTGTTTCGTGATAAGAATCGAATAAATGCTTCTTTATTTATTTATAAGCTCACCTTCGACGAGGAACTTGGGTTGCTGCGGCGCGGCGGAGTCGGCGGGGTGCGTGCACAGCGCGCGGCACTGCCAGTGCACGCTCACGCTCTCCGTCACCACCGCTTCCACGGTGAACTGTGGGGCACAGGCGGGGTTAGTACAGTCGCCAGCTTCAGACTATACAATTTTGTTGAAAAATTGCCTTTATTCTAACAGCATAAGACACCGCAGTAGCTTGACGCGAGGGCAGAGACGGTCCTAAACTAACGCTAATATTGATAGTAGACGCACTGAAGATTATGCATTATTCATACGCAAGGGCAGCCCTTGCAGACATTCATTCGTGACACTATGGACGCATAGATCATCCAAATGAATTAGTTTCTGCACTGATGAAAAAATGCTATTGTAAGAAAGGTGTGCATATGTCTTGCACATTCGGCATGTTTTTAAAACTATAGAAGGAGATATTTAAAACCACAAAAAATTATCCATGTCTTAATATGTTAAGGGTAGTATTTAAACGAGCGACTGTAAATTAATGTTTAAAGTGTCAAAAATACTTAATTTGGGTTATAGAATTACTAAGTGAGCGACTGAGTGGGAGTGACGAGAAATCAACGGATCAGCAACTAACAAAGAATAAATTGAGTTACTTTAAATACAAAATGAGAAGCTTCATAATATATGAGTGACCCAATTTTTGATTGAGTGTCAACATTACGTCCTGCATTTTTTTAATATTTAGCAAATGGATTTTTCAAACTGAGCGGTATTTAATCTTATAAGAAGTGTTTCCAATGCAAAAACTGCTTTGAAAAATACTTATCGAAGAAGCGTATTATGAGGCCACATTTAAATAAAAAATCGTCTTATGAAATTACTATTTGAAGATACACTAAATATTCTTATAGGTAATTAAAATAAACAATGTATTACGAAAAAGTAATAATAATCAATTTTCGTTTACAAATCAAATAATAATAAACCGGCCAAGTGCGAGTCGGATTCGCGCACGAAGGGTTCCGTATATGTATACTACTGTATGTAAGCATTTAAATTGTGCAAAAATTTACATGACAATTATTTTGCTTATTTTATGTACGTTTACTCAGGTATATAAAAAAAAAATCTCATAATCTTATTTTTATTGTCGAGGAGTTAAAATTACAGTTTTCTAACACCTAACTCTGCGCTGAACTGCGGACCGACGGACATGGCGAGACTATAAGGGTTCCGTTGGACTACGAAGCCCTAAAAAAAGACGCTTCAGTCAATAAAAAACGTGTTTTTCTTATCAATACTATAAGGATCATTAATTGATATGAGGGTTGAGGAGCTCAACTACTCATCGTCACTATTAGATAAGTGCTAGCCCGGCCTTGTTTTCATTTTTGTCCAATGGGTATCTTTTTTGCTTCCAGTGGTGGTGTTGTTAATAATAATCATTTTATAGTTTGCATAAAATTATTATTAAACATAATACCTCAAATAGAATATCAGTAACCAATAATCATTAATACAGCAGCTCACAAACTTTGCTCAGAGTGAACTTTTTTGTAGTTCGTTATGTAAAACCTCAATTGGAAAAATCGAAAATATCTTAATATTAAAGCTGCCCCCTCTGTATTTCTAGTCGCTCAGTTAGTAATTTAGTCGCCCGGATAGTATTTTTATATCTGAAATAGATTTAACAAAGCCCACTTGTTGTAAGCTCGTTCTGGATTTTATTATTAATCAATATTCGTCGTTAGTTTAGTTAATTATTCGCTTACTGAAATTCATACCGCTCAAGTGATTAAAGCAGTATGTCATCATCAGTCGCCAAGTTATTTTTTATTCGCTCGTTTTATTATTCCCCATATGTTAATTAATAATGGCTACTTCTAGTGAGGAAGATGCTTGTGCAGTGCGCACTACATGGGCTATCAAAAAGTGTAGATGTTTTAGGTACCTATGTAGCTCTGAGTATATTTGCCAGCGTACGTTAAGAATGTACATTACATTTGACAATTTGAACACTGTCTAAATTACACTGCAAAAAAAAAAACATATACTTCCACATACCTTATGATCATGCATCTTATGTTTCCTAGCGGCCTTCATCTCCTTAGTGACATGGAGCCAGTTGGCGCTATCAAGCGACCCCAGCGGCCCGTAGACCACCTGCCCGGGGTAGAATTCCGACGAGGAGTACGGTGTGGACCGGCGCCGGCGCATCGAGTAGTCTTCGAGGGGACAGTTGTCTAGGTCAGGGTATTCTAGACGAGACCCGTCCGCTGACACTAGACGCAACTTGCTGTGTACGGCCTGTGGGACAAAGATTTTAGGTTACATAAAAGATTCATGGTTTTAAGGTCCGTGTTGCTATGTGGAATGGAAAAGAGCGCAGAGATACATACATCGCCGCTTCTCACAAAAAGTATACAAAAACGAAATTTTTGCGAAATCGAGTTATATATACAGAAATACTCAGGATCACCTAATGTTTCTCTTCAATAGTGACTAAAAAGGCTACTTCGCAAAATCGCCGCTAGGGGATCTAATGTTTAGTTTTGAATTAGCGCGATTTTGCATCTTTTTTGCACAAAAAGAAATCATTTTTCAGTTTAGACAAAGCATCCGTAGAATCAACGTAGTATTTTCTCATAAAAAGTAAAAAATAACGAAATTACAACCTAAAGGTAAGTTATAATTCTCTTTAATACTATATTATATCGTTTTTGAATGGTATTTGTGATAAAAGTGGCCTCACATTTAGCCAAATCTTTTCAGAAAGACAATACATACTAAAAATTATGCAGTTTTTACGATAAAATATTGAACTAATAAACTGTATTATTTATGAATTGTTTAGTTTTGACGAAAAAATATCTGGAAATAGAAGATACTTTTTTAAATTGTATAGTTTAAAAATGGTAAAGATGACAAATCTAATAAGACTATTTCGAAATTACTTCCATTGGAGTTAGGCCATGGAGAAGGAGTAGAGGCCCAGAGCGAATGGTCTGTAGAATGATCTTAAATACTTGTTGCTAGGCACTGAAGAGGTCCCAATGAAACTACACTGATTTAATTTACTGACTGATACTATGGATTTATTGTTGAGCACTTTTATAACCCAACCACTGTATACTGTATACGACCGTCCAGTAGTATGGGTCGCCTAGTTGTTTTAGGCACTTTTGCCTTATTCGCGCGTCCATTGAGCTTTTGAAGTATAGTAGTAGTCCAACAATAGGTCGAAGCGATGAAGAATGCCTTTCTTCGTGCAGTCTATTTATTGAGGAAACGAGTCTTGTTGTCCTCGTCGCAGCCCGAGATTCGTTGCCTTCTCGATATGGTCGTGGCTGAGCGCAGTGTTCTTCTTGCGTCAACAGTCCACGAACTGCAGTACTCTTGCCCTGGATCCAATCGGCTGATATCAGGCTGTGCTGCATCCCCTTTTTTCTGTTCTTCAGTGATAACGTATAGCAGTTCGGTTGCGATGTCATCGCTGCTTTCTTCTGGGCGTGGCCAGTCTCGCCTAGGCTTCTCTAGAAATGACTCCAATCCATGGATCTTATTTTGACGTTGGCACGTAGCCGGCTCGTGTTGCCACATCAGTTAAGTTCTGGTGAGTTGCAGGAACCCACTGCCACGTCTGTTAAGCTCGCTTCTTGGGTAGTCTCGCCGAGCCGGTGTGCTACAAGGGTCGTGTAGCGTCGAATTCCGTTTCTCAGCCAACATAAGTAAAACTGTCTGCAAGTCACTCCAGTAGACAGTGTCATTGATGCGAAGTCAATGTTCTTTGCTCGATGGCCTTCGCAAACCTTGTTTCAATCAATGCTGCTTGAAGCTCCAATCTGGGACCTTCGCGCGTGATGCCACCAGTACTTCTTCTACTTCCTTGTTGCTGTAGGTGAGCCTCCAATGTGCAACCGTCGCGTAGGGTTCTTCCCTCGCGTCCGAAAGATGTATCTCGCAACGTTGCACTTCCCTTCCCACGTTTTAGCATCGAGAAAGCCGCAGATTTAATCTATTTTAGACTTGTGATCCAGCCCTTGGATACCATGACGAGATCTTCTGGACATGTTTCGTCCTATCCAGTATGTAGAGTGATCTTAGCTGCTATGCTATAGCAGCTTAGAAGTTCCAGCGGGTCGTAGCTCTGTTTTAATATTTTGATAGATACTTTCTGTCAAGAAGAAAGTAAAAATCTCAGAGATTATAATATTTTTATTACTCGGAAAAACTTAAATTTTTTTGTTTTATTAAAAGCATAATAGTGTGCCGTGATGTTAAACGTCTAAAAGTTTAAGTCATACCTAGTAATAATGTTTAATTCTTTATTTTGTAGAAGATTTTAATAATTTACAGGTTTAATGTTAAATGTTATGTTACATTGTTGCTTTTTTTTCATTTGAAAACGCCATCTTTTTTATGTTTTCTTCATAAATAAACTATCACTTAACTAAATTATGAGCAGATATTTTCTCAAAAAGTAGCTAAAGTCAAAACAAGTATTTTTTAAAGATTTTTTTTCATATATACGTTTTCTTAATATTATCCAATAAAATATTATTTTGAAAGATAAAGGATTGAATTATTTTTAGATAAAAAAATCTACTTCTTAACTTTATAAATGACGCTTTTATTAATTGTTAAACTTTCAAAACGCTCTCCTCTAAAGTTTGGTATTTTTGAGATTGTACACTTTTGTAGCGAAGCGGCGACATATACTCGTACATTATTTCATATACTTTAGGATGCGTCTGAGTCGCCTGAATTGGTTCGGTTAGGTGCGCGTTTAGCCTAATTTTTACACACCTACATTTATCAACGTTTTTTGTGTGTGTGTGTGTGTGTGTGTGTGTGTGTGTGTGTGTGTGTGTGTGTGTGTGTGTGTGTGTGTGAGTGTGTTGCGTGTAGCGAATACACATTGTGTAGCTATATTCGCTTACAATATTCAATAAATAATTTTCTTCAGGTATGTCGAATTACCGCCTTACCAAACTATTTAAGCTAAGGAACGAGCGTGCAAAGGCATGTTACACATACCTAAGTAGAGAGATTCGCTGGCGACATCAAACTCGGTAGAAAGTAGTCATACCACATGGCTTCCTCAGTAACAGACCTGAGTCTGTAACATATTGATTGAGGTATGTAGGCAAAGAAGCAACGAACCTTAGACGTCCCCACCCAGGAGTCAAGGCAGACGGCCAGGTCGGGCGTGAACTCCTCCAGCGGCTGCAAGCGCTCGCTGGCCACGTGCGGGATGACGTGCTTCGTGCCGACGACCTGCAGCGCGGCGGTCATCACGATGTCGCGGCAGTACCCGCGCTGCGTGTCCTTGCCGGCTATCAGGCGGCGGACCACGTCGCCTGGCATCAACGAACGGTCTGCCAGTCCCACCTGCATAGATTAAAAATCATAAAATTCCCGTAGTTGACTGTTGCACACGATTATTCTATACACAATATTCTTTTGAGTCATATTTAAAAATTCTATAATATAAACAAGCAATTCTTTTATATTGTATTTATTTTGGATCTCGGAAATGGCTCTAACGATTTTCATGAATTTTGTATTCGGAGAGATTCAGAGAAAAAAAATATCTACCGAGGTTTTTTTTTTCAGAAAATGATTTTATCACCATATTTTTAACCACCGAAATAGTGCTCAAAGTTCCTAGAATACAATGGATATTTATGCCGCCAGGGACATCGTCGCGGTAGCTCATCGGCTAAAATAGGCCGTCATGGAATGTGTGGACACCCAGGTTTGAATCCAAGTAAAACAGATTCTTTTTTATTTTATTTTTGTTTTTATCAGTGTTTAAACTTTTTTCTGTATTCCCCTTCAACAAAATACGAATCGAAGCCCGAACCCAGACATTGAATCTTATTATAACAACATGAGCAAGCGTAACCAAATCAAGATTTCAAATCATTGTAAATAAAATAAAATAAGCCTCTATATATTTGGTACAATATGTATACATTGTTGAATTTAATTATTTATTATTGTAATATCAATGCATAATAATTGATATTTACTATTATTATTGTATTGTACTGAAATATTGTATGTCTGATAAGACAGGTCACAGTGAGACATAATTTTTATGAAGAACTTATGTGCCTGTGTTCCACAATAAATTAATTTGATTTGATTTGAATTATTTATTTTTATTTTGTACTCCGGTCTTCTTGACACAGGACATAGGCCTGCATCTGCAGCATCTGCCTGTTGAAATCACTGTACTTTTCATAATTGACCAAGTTTTCTCAGACATGAGAAAAACAATGCAATGAAGGATGATCATATTATATTTGCCATAGATCTGTATAAAAATCTGTCTTGGGTTATAGTATATTTCTAGAGATGCGGATGATGAAGTGACAAGTGATAAAATTGAATGCAAGAGAAAGAAATATACTAAACAGAACCCACACATACTCCCAGAACTTAATATTATTATACATGATTAAAGTGATGATAAAATATGATATAAAATAAAGTAGATGTATGTATTTGTAGCTGGAGTGCCTTTTCAGCACAAGTTAACTAATACCTTTATCATCCGCTACAAGTTTCAGCTCAGTTACTACTTCAGAAGGGAAATTACAAGACCTAGAAACCTTGAAACATGCATGCTTGTTGTAACAATTTCATAACCAATTGTAGCTTGTGGGTAGTCATAAAACATGTATTCCAAATTAACCTATATACCCTCTTTTGAGCATGGCTTTCGGTCACCTTATGATTTTATAAAAGGGTAACGGTAAGACCTTGGATTAGGGGTTGTTGTGCCCATTAGGCAGACCTAATTTATTATTGTTCGATACTCCGCCGTAGATCGCATGACTGGGCCGGTACCTCGTCGAGTACTTCAAAGAAACTCTCCCTACTTACCGACTTCTCAGATATGACTCTTTCAGTGCCAGAAGGGTGCCACACAACACGAATTTCGCCTTTTTGCACTGCTGCTTCGATGTCGCTCTCTTGATCACTGGAGATGCCTTCGTAGTTTTCGAGTACGAGGCCGAAGACCACTTGGCCACGATTGTTGATTTTATACACTTCATCCTCGTAAAAGTACTGAAAGTCAGTCGGCGAACCTGGATTTTGCCCCGCCATATTGACGGGAATTATCTAAAGACACAAATAATTTTGTTTTTACGTGATTATGTTCTTTCTGACAGCTGATTGCAATGTGTGGCGCATGCGTCAAATAATTATGCAACGGAAACGCCATCTTGCGGCTCGCATGCAAAAACGACAACGTTCCGTTTCTCGTAGAATGAATAAATAATAAATTCTGTATAGATCAATGGTTGACTGGTAGAGAATGGTTTTAGAATTAAGTCCGCCATATGTACCTTTTGTTTGTGCATGAGGTGTAATAAATAAATAAATTATGGTGAGATTTTGGATTTTCAAAAAAATACATACTTACCTAGCCGATTTCGATTTTGGGGGACTACTACTACTTACTACTTACTACTATTCTTACTTAACTTAATTTCTGTTTATCTTATATTAGACTTTTCTTTAGAAAATTTATACACGTACGACACAAAATAAATTCTCACATTGATAGACTTTAGAACAAAAAAAACCAAACTACCCACGAAAAAGCGATAACCGGAAATCAAGGGAAATCCGGTGAGGACTTCATTACTTTTATTATTTTTCTTTCAGTTATTTTTTATTTTAATTTCTTGACCGACATCCTTTGATTAAAGTAAAATAGCGGCGACGTCTTATGTCATCTTTCTTGTTTACGTTTATAGTTTCTCATGGTGAATATTATTATAATAAAAAAGATTTACATGATCATTGAATATACCTAGTTGGTGAATACTTTTTTTACTCGTCCGTGTTGGTGAAGTATATTTTTTAAATGAGATGAAGTTTATTCACAATAGAACTTTTGTGGTTAGGCAGCAATAAATTTATACGATTACGAGTACATTATAGCTGTTTTTAAGTTATGGATTGTCTTTGAAGAAGTTTATTGGCGGTTCCATCCGAAAATCCTCTTTTGACCAATCCAGTTCGTGTGTAATAATTATATAGATACTTAGACTTTGCTTTTACACGTAGAGAAAGATTAATGTTGTTGTGAAACTATCTGTATCCTGATGACTGCGAACAAACATAGAGACCAAAGGTTAGGTCATCGGGTATTATGATGCCTATGAGTTATATTGAATTAAAGCCAACCCTTTGTCTTATTTATTCTTCTTCTTCATATATGCGTTCATCTCATTTAGTATGTATGTGTGTGTGTCAGACCATAGAAAGTAGTATAGTATAGAATGACAAACGCGGATTTTCAGCGTAACCAAAAAGTTACTTTACATGTGTGCGTTCAATAGTTGTGTGTATCTTATGGTGGTCCAAGTTTTATCGACGAGGTTACGATAAATCATGTAAATTGAAACAAAAATAATTAAATTAATGCACTTTTAATTACATAATATTTTTTATTTGATAAACAAGACAACCTCATTTTTGTTAAATTACATATTTATTTATTTATGTATGAAGACTTGCTAGAAGCACTTATACACGTTCCAACATAGACCTTACCACAGCACAGCTTCGGGCCAGTTGTGTGGGCCAGTGCTGAGAAGAAGCTGTGCAAGAATTACGGTTACCTAAAAAAATCAGTCAAAAAATTTATCGATACTGATGACGTCATCATTTAGTCAAGCCCTAGTGTAAAGAAACGGTTTCTTATTTTACTGAAAATACCTGAATTAATCTATTGGAAACTTTGATATATGGCTGCAAATCACAAATGAAGTCCTAAATTTACTGTACAATTTGGCATCGGAGTCGATTTCACTCACAAATTTTATAAAATTTGGAATTAAAATTTTTATCAATGATTCATATTTACTGCTGGAAAGTATGATTTTCGGGATTGTATCCTCGGCGCACTTCACAGTTGCTGAAAGCACAAGTCATTTCATCTGAAATTGTTATACAAAACTTAAATTATAATTATATTCATTCATAATTTTTCAAAAATTCCAACGACGGAAACTTGACGTATCCACTAAATCCATTATTTCTTAGAAAACGGTCTCGCTGTCATAAGGTGTTTCGCTGTCAAATCCTATAGAATTTCACTAAGTAGCACGCTCTTTTTAAAGCGAAGATTTTTTTCTATCTCTATGTGTCAGACAGAGGTTTCCATGCGATGTTTCACTTTTCTCTTTGACTCCTGCCAGCGACTCAAACGCTGTCACTGCCCGTGTCTTCGCCCTAACTCGGTGTTAAATGTAGGAGGGTTTTATTCGTCCAAGGTTATCAAACACCAGTGAACTTTTGCACCACTGCTTGTTATTTTTTTTCTAAAGTTTGTAATGAACTAGGACATTATATTAATTAATACACTTCTTGGGAGTACTTAGGTACTTAGAGGTATATTTCTGTTCAAGGTTATCTGTGTCCTACTGTTTTACTTTAAGTAATAGGTAGATGGTAACTAAACCTATCGTCGATCGCAACCCTGTTTACTTCCCCAATATTCCATGCAGGCACCCCCTTTCAAATACTAACTTACGTAATAGTATTCTATGTAAGTGCTCGAAAGAGATCTTCAAGTTATGTAAATTGCCCAACGACTGTATTTCGGCTTATTGTCTTTCAGATGTCGCGTTATGATGAGTAAAGTATTTGAATTATTGTCGCTCACAGTCACAGCTGTGACGTAGTCGAGTGCCGGCTATTCTCGCTGTGCCCGATCAATACTGTTATCAACATAGCTGTGGGTGTTTACATGCGCTAGTACACGCACAGCGCCGCTTGAATGTGGTCGTCGCGAGTGATAACGCCTGTTACGAATGCATAATTAGGGAAATGTGAACCAAGATGCCCCTGCCAGAACTAATAAAGAGAGCATCCAGCTATTTTCTCGGACTAGAATTCGAGGACGAGGAGCCTCCAGATTACGTCGACAACGAAATATTGTTTTGCAAGAACAACGTGTGCGTTCATCCGCCGACCATAGCCAGGCACGAATTAGACATAGTACATCATCCTGGGTATCTCACAGTCACTACAAAAGTGTTTACAGACCAACACAATAACGCCAAGCGACCTACGCTCTTTCTGAATTGGATACCCAACTCGACACTCAGAAGATGCCCCTCAGCGGTAGAGACGAGTCCGAGCGACGAGCTCGGATGCGGTGCGAAAGCGAACCCTAAAGTTATACCGAAGCCGCACAACGATGCGAAGTCTGGTAAAATTGATGCGAACAACGAAAACGCATTTTCCGATTCGTCGGAAACGACCAGTCTGAACTCCAACTCGGATAAACAAAGCATTAAGTCCTCGGATACGAGGTACACACACAACGACACGACGCAGGACGAGTTGTCGTCGAGTTCGAAGCCGACTGTGAAATCGGTGGAATCTGGCAAGGATAACGTGTTTGGCAGCTTCGAGAAAGACGAGTCGAAAGATGAGGTGTTTGTGTACGACAAGCATGTGCGTTCGCAGTCGATGACGTCGGTAAACATAACAATTGCCAATCCTAATATTGAGAACGTAGATTTGACCCCAGATTCTGTGTCGGGGGATCGGTTTATAAGGTCGCTGTCCATGAGCTCATGTGATGAAGGGAATCCGAATTGGATGAGCACTCCAGAGTTCCTGGCGTTGAAGCACAACTTGGTGTTTCCCGACAGCGTCCAGAGCTCACCTGTGCCACAAAGGAGAGCTCCAATGAAATGCCGTAGGTAAGATTAATAAATGAATCGGACGGAGATATCTAATCTCACAGATTAATAAATTAATATTTACCAGATAATATTATTGATTTACTTATGTATATATGGAAGTAAGTACTTAGTATAGGCTTAGCTACCACAGGAAAACGATGCGTTTCATGTGGTAAACCGCATACATATGCATTAACTTACCACTCACATTGACACTACTTACTTACAAACTATTGTAAATTACCAAGCACGTCGTCGTAAATAGGTGTATTACGAAGTCCTATTTGGATAAAAGGAGTTATGGAGACAAGTAAATACTTACAACGTAGTACCTACTATACTACATAAAAGAAAGCTTTCGGGCAATATCAAAAACCCGTAATCAGTACCTACATAGTCAAAGAGATAGTCCTTAAAACAAACTGTTCCCCAAGGGCAATAAATTAATTAGCAATATCTCCAAGTTAAAATTAAATTCGCGTGGCCTTATCCGAGCGGGATTGTGTCATTACCGGCACATTCTCGGAGAGTTTGGAGTCCCGCCGCGTTTCTGGAATGCTTATTGCTTAGCTGTTTAGCACCCGGCTCACTCTTTAATATAAAAGGTCATTCGATTTTCTTTCCCTAGCCTAATAAGAATCCTTATAAAATCTCTTTTAATAAGTAACTCAAGTCTCAACTTTACAACACTCACGGTATTTTTTTATACGTAAATATAATATCTATGTCTAAGTAAAAGTTGCTTAAAATTCCATAACGATATCCATTTATTGAATTCGATATCGACTTTTATGTCGGCTGGACCATTTTCAATACAGACAAAAGTAGTCAGTCTGTTAAGGGCAGGCTGTAAAATTATTAATTATTTGTGTATGTACAAACGAAACGGTGGACTTAAAAAACCAAAATGTATTCTTTATGTACCAGTCATAGCTTTTTGGGCTAAGCAGAAATGGAATGTGAAACAAAGAAAAAATAAGTATTTTAAAATAAAACCGAAAGTAAATTGTAAGCGATGCATAAAATACTGAACATCGTACTAAGATTTATAAATGCGAAGTAAATGCAATAAATATTGTTCGAAACGTATAAATCTCGGCTCCGTCAATAAAATAAATACGCTAGGAACACGATATTGATACGCAAAAATCGGAACATTCCAGGTTTTCAGTAGACCTCAGTCAGATGCGGTCACTGCGTCTGTTCTTCAACGACGACAACTGCACTTGCGGCCAGCTGGTGGTGGCATCCAGGGAGTCCCAGTACAAGATCCTCCACTTCCATCACGGAGGCCTGGACCACTTGGCCCAGGTGCTGCACCGATGGCATTCGCTGCTGCATAACATCAAACTTACCCCAGGTACGCCTTACAAACAAAATTGTTCTGGATTCCTAGATTGTTTCATACTTATCCCATGTTCTAATCTTTGTAGGCAAGACACATTCTGATTCACCCTGACTAACTAGTCAACACAGTTGTTGTAATTATTTCGACTTCATCATTGGTTCTAGTTAGATTAAAAATTGTAGATCAGTAGCGATCTCAGGAGAGCGTGTTAGCTGAAAATTAGCGTTACTTTTCACCTTGCAAGTCTTTTTAACCCGGAAATCGGTAAAGTCGTGACGATAAGATGGAGAAAGTAGGCGATGGATAACATTTTCCATTTTACACTCTCGTCCTAATTGACCGAAAACATTTTTATTTCCATGTAAAAACGAAAGTTGACAACTTATTATGATCCTACATAAGGAATTTCTTTAATGTAAACAACCCATTTATCCTTATATTACTTACGAGTACTTACCTTTTGTCCATTACGAAGGAGGAGAGTAGGTACTCATCACTCTCCTACAAAACGAAAGCCCACTTAAGTTTAAAATAAGGATAAAAGGGATAAGTTTTGGAATGACATAAAAGCTTATTTATCTTTACACCCATGTCTCTTACAAAATTTACATCAATTATAATATTTCATCAATTTTTCAGGCTCCGAGGAACCTAATTTGCCCTACCGTCACTTCATGGTCTGCCGTCCAGAAGTTCAAAAGTCGGAACAGCACCCAGAAGAAGGAAAAGTCCCTAAAATAACCCCTGAACTGTTTTACGGCAAACTCATGAACGGCAAAGGGGTAATAGAAGATGACTTGTTCCTCAGAAAATGCGTCTTCTTTGGAGGCTTAGACAAAGAGTTACGGCGAGAAGTATGGCCGTTCTTGCTTCACTGTTACCCGTACAACTCGACTTATGACGAAAGGGAGATAATTCTTCAAATTAGGACTAGAGAATACGAAGAAATCACAAGGAGACGACTAGAGAAAATGACGCCAGAACAACACGCGATCTTCTGGAAAACGGTACAGTGCGTCATTGAGAAAGATGTCGTGAGAACGGATAGAGGAAACCCTTTCTTCGCTGGAGAAAACAACTACAACATTGAAATAATGAAAAACATTCTGTTGAATTACGCAGTTTACAATCCTGTTCTAGGGTATGTAGCTGTGAACGATATCAGTAATGATAAGAGGACTGGAAAAGCCGGTATTATAATGAGGGTGCTTGTTTTTTACAGATACACACAAGGTATGAGCGATCTTTTGGCACCTGTGTTGTGCGAAATTAAGTGCGAAGCCGAGGCTTTCTGGTGCTTCGTCGGTCTGATGCAAAGGGCGATATTCGTTTGCACCCCAACTGATAATGATATGGATAACAACTTGGTAATAATCCTTATGACTAAGTAATTACTGATTGATCTAGTCAAGTGTTTTCTAAGTTTTGATTGTTTTTATTGCAGAGCTACCTCCGGGAGCTGATAAGGATAATGCTACCACACTTTTACAAGCATTTGGAGAAACATGTTGATGCGATGGAACTCCTGTTCTGCCATAGATGGATATTGTTGTAAGTAACATTCATTTTGCTTAAACAAATTTAGCATTCATCACTCGTCTTACTCAAATACTCAAGGATAATAAAAAAATAACCCATTTATTCGGGGTAACAGACAACATCTACATACAAATAATGACTTAAAAAAACTAGATATCTGTTAAGTATATCAACCAATTTGTCATGAACCGGTTAATTGTGCACCGCACTGGGAAGAAGCCATTCAAAACAAAAAAGATGACTTTCATTCAGGTCACAACATAAAAAGAAAGAGAGAGAGAGACAAAGAGATTAAGTAGGAGTCAAGACCTAATTTTAATCAAAGCTCAAATCAATTTCCATCTAATTTCAGATGCTTCAAACGCGAGTTTACCGAAGCAGTAGCCCTCCGCATGTGGGAGGCGTGCTGGGCCAACTACCAGACAGACTACTTCCACCTGTTCCTGTGCCTGGCCATCATAGCGGTCTACGCCGATGACGTTATCGCGCAAGACCTCAACACTGACGAGATGCTGCTGCATTTTAGTTCTTTGGGTAAGGGATGATGGTAGAAGTCCTTTAAAAAGTCTGTGCTGTATTTTTTTATGGAATTACTAACTACGGATAGAAGGGTAATCAACCACAGGTACCATGCGCATATTAACCTTTAGAGTTAGAGTGGCTTAAATACGAGTAGGTATAAATAATTTAACTAAAAGTTTTCGTCCGTTATTGACTTATTAATATGCTACTTCGTCAACAGCATTTCAAATTCTAATACGATGCGAAAGACCGCTAAAATACGGACATCGTCCAGACCTCAGGCTCCACGTATCTGCCTACCTATTCAAATAAAAAATATTAATTTGGTGATTATGGAAATTAGTATCATCATCATAAGTAATAAAATAATCTGAATCCTCGGACGAATTATTTGTATAATTCTGCTCAGACTTTTCAGATCGCCAGAGTGCCACATTGTTCGCTCGCACTGCACAAGTGTTTGACGTGAATCATTGACTTGATAGACAAAGCCCCGTAAAACTAAACCCTCTCTTTCCAGCAATGTACATGGACGGCCGGCTGATCCTGCGCAAGGCACGCGGCTTACTCCATCAGTTCAGGTCATTGGTGCGCGTACCGTGCACCCTGGCTGGCATGTGCCAGCGATGCGGACCGGGCATCTGGGACTCCACACACCGACCCAGCATCGAATGCACTGGCGAACACCTCGTGTGCGAGTATAAGGCACAGTAGGTAGATTAGCACTTGTGACTTTTTGCGTTTGAAAGCAGCATCGAAGCTTACGGTGACTGCAGAAAGTTACGGTGATTGTACCTAAAGAAAGCTCTATTAGAGCCCTATCTTGACATCGATACAAACGCGCGACTGCAAAAGGCCCTTCAGATTCCTTTCCCTTTGATCCAAAAACTTATTCAGGCTTAGCACAGTACTAAATTATCCGACCAAATCGAAAATAAATTCATAATGACGGCACTCATTAATTGAGATGTACTTTTCTGATTGGTCAGGTAATTTTGGTCTTGATTTAAACCACCATGGTACACTACTATCTTTTACAAGCTTTTATTTTTGTAATAATACATATAGCTAGGAAGCTATATTTTTAAAAAGACGGTTAAAAAAAGACATAAGAATATCGTTTACATGGCAGAAGCAGAATCATCACGCGTTCTGTCATTCGTACGTGTGATGACTCGGGAAAATCAATTGAGCATCGTTAACTAAGAGTAATCGCTGTTAATTAAAACTGGGCAAAATGACGACTACTGTGGGCTCGTCACAAATTATAGCATCCGTGTGAATGATTTAGAATTGGATTGTTTTCATTGTTTAATGGCATAGTCTATGTATAACATACAAATTGTTCACATCGCGAAAAATAAGAGTTTATTACGGACTCTTTATGCATCTGTTTATTGTGTAAAATGATTTTTAAATTGTTAACACTGCCGGCAGCTTGTTTTAGAATAGAAAAGAAATCACCAGGCGTAAAAAATATTACAAACGTTAGGTAGCTAAAATTATATAGTCAAATTTGTTGACCGCCATAAGCATAAAATTATTTATTAGAAATATTTTAAAATGTTCAAAATACGTACGTAGACGCAGTACAAATTGTCAGTATTATCAGAATTAAATACTTAGAGCTTGAAACATTTGCTTCATGTAACAAGTGCAGTGTTTCAGAGCCTACATTTAGTAGTTAACTCATCCAAGACATACATACAAAGTGTAAGAAAAGCAATACATGAGCAAAGAAGTAGTTTTGTAGCGAGTTTGTGAGACTGGAATCGCCTAGTTATAATTATAAAGATTTCAATATTAAAATAAAAGACAAAGAACCTAGCGTTAACTTCGTTACTCTCATTTCTATTTGTGATAAAATATTTTGAAAAAATCCATCAATTGACGGAACATATCAGTGTGGAAACAGTGAAAATGTTCTTATTGGATTAACAGGATCATCGTGTATTTGGTAATGACATACAGTTAAATTTTGTACACTGTATGTACTTTTATAAAGTTGGTGACACAATCATTCATATCGCGCACTTAATTGCAAAAAGATCAGTCTGCTATCATGACAAATTGTTCATTAAGTTAATATGATGAAACATTGTACCTGTTTATAGAATTTATTCTTTACAAATAGTATAAAGGATAAGACATTATGTATGATGATGAAATCAACATTTGTCATAATCATAAATCACTTTATCACATTAAAATGTTGTAAAATATAATAACGATTATTCCTGTTTAGTCAATTGACTATTTTTCATGTTTTACACGATCATTTAGGAAGCAAATAACAAGGTTGAGTTTAATTGTCAAGTTTGTGAAAATGGATAAGACTACGTACGTAAGTACACTTACGATACGATGACTAACTATGATGCGGTTTAAAAAGTTGTAGCGTCAACGTCGATAGGTCATTTACATGCGTATTACGACATTCTACATGCATATTTAGGTTTTTCAATATCGTGGATTAGTAAATTATGTAGATTACATACCTCACTTGGTTGGTATGTTCAAATAGAACACGGTCGAAGGTAAAACAATAATGATGATTCGTATATTATGCTTATTCTATATGTAATTATGAAAGCATGATTTTTGGATTTGAGTCGAGATACGCCGAAGCGATGGCGTATGCAGAATTGCAGAAGCATTATGTACCCCTCATTTCACACATAAAATCAGTGTGATTTGGACTTTGTGGGTGAAAGTTTTGATAATTTTAAGCAGAGGCAACCTCATTATCTGGCTCATGTAAAACCTTGAATTTATCAAACTAGTCCAATTGAATATATTGTTATAAAACGTCTATTGGCGTTAAGCACATGCATACTAATTAATATAAGTAATGGTATTGTTTCTAGATTATATCTACATCATGCTATTAAAATATTGCTCTTTGTTGTGCAATCAAGTTTTATTGTTTGAAAAATTTTACAAAATATCTATTATTATTACGAAGCTATACCTAATATTATACGAATATTATTTTCGCATATTGTGAATTGTTACGCGTACTGTGATATATAATGATCTGCTTGTAATATATTGTGTAAAAGTTATAATAAAAATATTACGAGGTTATAAATACACTAGAAGTCATATCTTATTAGAATTAAATGTGCGAGCATTCAAAATTGTAGTTTTATTTATGAATGCTAAGATGGAGAAACTTGAAAGGGAACTCAATTGTACCATCATCATCATCATCAAATTTAAGGCTCTTGTAGGTGGAAGTTTTTCCATAAAAAATGTACCCTGAAATTATAATGCAGAACAAGAAATTATTCGTACCTTAGATATCCGATGATAAAAACTGTTTACACAGTATTGTTATCTAAAAAGGGGTGTTAACAGCATTAGTATACTTTGAAACTAATTTGTTACAATGGCCAAAGTGGCATTCGTTCAGAAGAGCATCTACATAAACATCAAAAAATTCAGTGTATAAACAGTCACTATGTATAAAGCAGGACACTGGCTCTGATAACAGCTGTACCTACCTATTTACAACATTTTTCGTTGTTTGATCTCAGCAAGCATTATCTTGAGTCAACTAAAATCTACTCTACAACAAACTGATTTCTACAGAAGTCAAGGAAATGTTCCTTCTACTAACCCTAATTTGTAAAACCCTGAACCGGTGCGATTGAAAACAAAATAACGTTTGTTTGTAATTACGTAAACGAGCGTCGCGGGTGACTAAAATATACTTAAGTAATCTAAATTCGTCTGTGAATACCTACCTACCTAATCATATGTTTTAATATTGTATTCACTGCTGTACGGTCACCAGCACATCAGATTACCCACTTAAGTTGCAAACTAGCCCTTATTTCAACTGCTTAAGATACCGCAGTATTTACCTTGACGTGCTGTTGTGCGTACATACCTACATATCGGCGTGAGTATACATAATTATAGATTCACGTATTATACATGGAAATAAGGTGTCATGTTCAAAAAAGAATGTATTAAAATTAATCGAGTCGCAGTCGTTGTTGACATTTAGCATTGATAAGATATTACACAATCTTACACATAGTAGACACTTACGTGTTTCGTAGTACAGTAGTGTGCGACGAGTAAAATAATGGCTACAAAATTACCAAGTGTTATGAAGGCGGTCGGCCTTTACAAATACTTGCCGGTATCTGATGTGAACAGCCTGATCGATGTACAAGTCAATGTGCCAATTCCTAAGAAAACCGAAGTGTTAGTTGAAGTGAAAGCGACGGCTGTGAATCCCATCGACACCAAATTGCGAGCTCCGAAGCCCGATATAGAAACACAACCCCGAATTTTAGGGTTAGACGGAGCTGGCGTGGTAGTCGCTAAGGGCGATAATGCTAAAGCACTCAACATCGGAGACGAGGTCTTTTTCGTCGGAGACATAAGAAGCAAGAGCGGCACAAACGCTCAATATGTGGCCTTGGAAGAAATTCTCGTGGCGCCGAAACCGAAGCGGTTAACGTTTGAGCAGGCTGCAGCTTTGCCTCTTACAGCATACACTGCTTTTGCGTGCATATACGATAGGCTGTTAATATCAGAGAAAGATAAAGGCAAGTCGATATTGGTCATAAACAGCGCCGGCGGTGTTGGGTCTATAGCCACACAACTATTGAAACACTTGGGTTTAACAGTTATTGGCACGGCCTCGCGTCCAGAAACTGAAAACTTTACGCGAAGATACGGAACAGAAATTGTGTTAAACCACAAGAACGATTTACCATCACAGTTGGAGTCGGTTGGATATGGTGATGGAGTTGATTATATTCTAGTTAACTACGACCCAGCGCCTTATTGGGAAAGTTTGCCAAAGCTTTTAAAGCCTCAAGGTAAAATTTGCCTTATAACGGACGCGTCTACTCCTGTTGACATAAGGCTATTAAAAGACAAGAGCGTAACACTCGCTTATGAGATGATGTACACAAAATTGAAGTATAATACTGATGATAAGTATAGATATACCGAGATATTGAGGGCAGTATCAAAACTGGTTGACGAAGGCAAGTTGGAATGTACACTTACTAAAGTACTGTCACCTATAGATGCTGTGAACTTGAGAGAAGCCCACAGGATAATTGAAGAACAAAAGATGTTGGGAAAACTGGTTCTGTCTGGATTTAAATAACTACTTTAAATATTTACAAAAAAAATATAATAAATAAAAAATAATACAATAAATATCTATATTTTACTTGTATTTTGTTCAAGTTTGTTTTGATGGGTCACACTGATTTGTAGATATTAAATTACAAACCAAAATGATAATTAAGTATAATATATAGAAAAGTAAGTACCTATTAAGATTTACTGATCATTCAGAGACGCAACATTGGATCGGTTGAGAATACTTGGGTCGAACTCTTGTCCTTTAAATGGTGACCCGTCAGCATTCCAGGCCTTTTTCAGAATTTCAATGTTACGCATTTCATCACTTGTGGGTAGTCCCTTGAATTTTCTTTCTTGATTCCATTGTAATTCTCGAATCTGCAGATAAAATATAGTACTTTTAATTATTTGTACACAATCTTAACATAAATGACACTTACTGAATCATTAAGACCCCGCATAGACTTTTTATCAGCCTTTATGATCATCCTCATGATTTAGTCGGCTTCCTCATCAGTATGGACATGTATGCCATGTGCGCACATTACAATGACACCATACGGTGTCAATACGGTTGGTGCTGACCAAACTATCGGTCAAAAAAAGTCTGCAGTCTGTGCCGGGTCTTACTCATTATCATTTTGATAAGGATTTAAAATAAGACACACCTTTGCAATATGGTCTTCAGGCAATTCATCCATTGGTCTTGAACAGTCTATCTTTGATAGATCAATAGTTTCTTCATTATTTAGCAGCTTATTCCACCAACGTTCCTGAACTTTCTCTGTTTAAAGCCATCAAAATTTATTTAATTAGTATAATAAAAGAATAAATTTCAAATAATAAGAATGCATTTGCAGAAGTGATAAAATTTACCTAAGTGCATCAGAAGTCGTCCTTCACTGAAGGTCCAGAAGCTGTCTATAGCTTTAATCTTGTACGGCAACGAGTCTTTTACTATGATGTCACCGTTACGGCATGCCACACAGATGTCTCCACTGTTTATTGTTACCTTTAGTTCTTTTGCTGATTTTATGGTAGGAGGAAGTTTTACTATTATATCTGGAAAAAGAAATTGAAATAAGTATTTTGAATTCGACTACAAATAACAAATATTAGTTAAGTAGATGATAATAATAGAAAAATTTATTGTGTGAACAGAAAAAAAAACAAAAGACACTTTTAAGGCCGTCTTATTCCGTCAAATTATCTCATAAGCCCCGCCCCCTTGTTAAAAGTGCGGGGCGCTTCCCCCACAAGCACCCCCGCACAAAACTTTTACTGTCAACTTTGTCTTACAAATCTCGTGTATAATTAAGCCATCTAGTGTTTATTTAAGGAATAAAATTTTCTTGAATAAGATACTTCATGCGCTTTTGTAAGTAACATACCCACGCCATCTAGCAGAACCCCTAAGAACTTTTACAAAATGGTTTCTTTAGTACACCATACATGCTTTTTAGTCTAAACGTTTATCGAAAGAACAAGGAACGCATAGAGTGTTATTTCATTCTCACACGACTGGTCAGCACTTTATGCCAGCAACCTGTAACCATTATAAAAACAAGAAAGAATATCCGATAACATTTATTATATTCTTTATTGCACTTATAAGATGTACAGAAAATAGGTACAAGAAGTCACAATGTGAACAAAGGTGGGCTTATCCCTAAAAGATACCTCTTCCAGCCAACCCATAGGTGTAGGAAATGTAATGTAGTAACATTTAGGTGGTTTTTATTAAGATCCTTTTTGTCGACACAGTTATGGTCTCACTACTATCTTCCATCAGTCTTCCAATTGATGATAACTGAAGATCATTACAGATATGGCACTTCAAATTTAGGGTTCCGTACAAACCAGTAGGTATATAAGTCAAAGTTCACCCATCACGAGAATTTTGTCATGGTATTTTTTTACACACTGAAATTCATAACATTACAAATCATCATCATCATTCTCTTGCCCTGTTCCCAGTTTATCTAGGGTCTGCGCAGTATGTTTCACGCTTCCGTTTAACATTACAAATATGGAAAGCTAAATTAAAGACAAAGGTTTCTTTATCGTTTCAGTAATCCTTTAATAATATCAAAGTTATTTATTTACTAGTCGTCTCCGGCGACGTCGCCCGCGTATATTTTGGATGTCCCGTGAAATGGTTCAAAGTAATTACTATCGAGGTCACCCACACCACACCTTACCACGCTTAAAATACTCGCTTACTCGTCAAGTATGCGTAAACGAGACACAATAAAAATTCCATTGTTATGCGACTCTCGGCATTCGCTTGATACCTGACTGATATCAGCTTGAACTATAAAAATGACTTGACTATCATGTGTTAGAAAGTAAGAAAATAGTTTAAGGCAAAAGTAGTTAGTAGTAATCTCTCATTTAGATGCAATACTTTTTTCGGCGAAGTTCACTATCAAATATACTGAGCATTGAACTTGGCTATCATTTTTCACATTGATGTTTTTGGTGGGATATCATAACTTTTTATAGAAATATTTATTTGCTTATTCATAAATCATGAATACATATTTTGTGCAAGCTTCCATCCACTTAATTATAACGGTTTCAGACACTACAATTAAAAAAGTTTCTTTTGTTTTCAGATTTTTTCCTTCGCTTACACATTATTACCTAGCTAGATGCCATATTTCAACTGTCTAGGTTTGTTAATTAGAGCACCGCACCCACACAATTACTTTGATAAACCATATATGGTTTTGCCATGTTTGACTTTTTGTAGTCTAGCTTATAGACCTTTTTTACTATAAAACTGTAATTTGGCATGGGTTTCTTTATATCCTAATCACACCGCCTAAAATATGTATTTTAAAATATTTTTGAGACACCTCCCTACAAGGAATGAATTATGATGAGCATGAGTTCCTACACCGAAAGGGCAACACCAGGGTTTATCTCATGAATCGTGATAGTAAGACAGTTGAAATTTTCAGGAAGGATGTATTCATGTTGCCGTTGAAAAAACAAAAACTTAAAAAACAGTTTTTTTTCAGGTTGCTCTCATACAACTTATCTACTCTGATAATGATAATAATGAGGGGCTGCCCATTATTAGGACTTCATATCTTTTGTATGGGACTCCCTGACAACAGATATGATGTTTATGCCATTTTCATAGATAATGGTACGGAACCCTTCGTGACCCCGAAGCGCCATTTGGCGCTAACTACAAGATTAATAGAATTATTATGTGTCACAAACACCAAAGTTGTTTTGGATATTCAGTAACAGCAATGAGGAACGGTTATAAAAATAAAATTAAGACAGTCTCCACACATTTTCGACAGAACAAAATTGAAAAAAATATTCAGATTTGACATTTCTGAATGCAAATATAATTGGATTATACTGAGTAATCTCCATGTTCGTCGCTCAAGTCCATGTCACCAAATAAGAGATAGATAGTCAATGCATTATTACTACACGATTCAGAAAACGTGTACGTACGTACGTAAATAACATGGAAACCTGAGTTCCATACACGAAGAGAGCTAGACCGACCTTAACTTAACCTCCAATGTTTGTATTTTGTCACAGGAGTTTAGATGTAATTAAATAAATAAAATTAATATAGACCTATCACCTAATAATTTTCTCCCTCCCTCAAATTCATATAATATTTTCTCGTCTCCAATATACTAGAGTCACCAGGGCACAGCTTTAGCATTTGAGATTACTGCTAAACCTACAGTTATGGTTTAGCTCTGATTTTTCCAAATAGAGAAAATGTTCAAAACTACAATAATTTGACATGATGTTTTATGCTTTTTGTTTATATTGTTACTATAGAAACGGATTCATCTCTGCGATTGGTACTAATATATAGTTCATTTATTCACAACAATTATATATGTCGCTACAGCCTATCTCTTTTTATTTTGCTTAACACGTAGAGGTTGGGGGTTCCATCCTCATGGCATTGAGGAGATTTATCCGCATGGTGATGATGTTTTTGATACTAATTTTCTTTTTGAAATTTATTTTCATTGTTATGTAGTTTTTTTAATAGGATTTGCTACTTTAAAAAAAAACCTAAAAATTTAATTAGTTTTTATTTTTATTTTTTTTTTATTTTAAATGTTAAAATGTCCAAAAATTAAAATAAATACTTATTTCGTTTTTTAAAAAAATATTGTGACTATGTAGAAAAATATTCATGATACCCCCGATTTGAACTCGCGACCTTTGATTAGTATAAGACTGGTGCTGATCCAACTGAGCGTGACGCGGCGCGGCGAAATTAGCTATTATTAGTTCTTAGGTGTTTTACGTAATTAAGTACGCAAATAAAATTGCAAAAATTGACATAGGTCCAGCGTTCGCAGTGGCGTCAAGGGGAATGAGGAAATGGTATCTCGTGCTTGTCATTTGAATAAAAAGATAGCGCTATTTCTGCTTGCATGTATAGAACAGAGATGACACGACGATCAACTGTTGCGTCAAAGTCGTTGCGCGAATCACCATCGTCACAAGTGTGAGAATCACTAAATCAGTGTTTTATGAATGAAAATGTTAATAAAACTGGAAAAAAACGATTGGCCGCCCTCAACATCTTTGGTGTCTAAAGTAATCTTAATAAGACAATTGGAAGAATTTGCTGCTTGTAAGAAAGAATACAGACAAATGAAAAAAATGGACCTTTCTTTGCCTGAACATAACACCGATAAAAACTAAAAAAAAATCATTTGATTCATAGCTGAGATCTCACTTATGTGGTCAAAATGTATATTCTTATAATCCTCTGTTCCTCACATCTGTATAGCTTGAGCAAATCAAGATCAAAAAAGTCGAAATAGGTCAAATAAAGTGTTTTTAGATATTTCATTATTCTAATCTAAATAACAAACATTTTGAAATCATTTTAACATGTATATGTGTAGAATGGAATTACCTACTAAAATATGTGATTTTCATAAATATAAGTCCAATAATTTGAAAACTACATAGAAAATACGAAAAAAAAGGGGCCCACTTCTGAGGCAATTATTATCGAGCAAGGTAATTACAATCGTGTTTCCAACGACTATCCAGCTTTCTAGTAATCTTCTTCTATAACATATATAGATTCGAGATTTAAATAATTAGTGTTTTCATGTTTAAACTCAATCGAAACATCGTAAAAATGGAATATCTGGGCCTTAAAGTCGTAATTGGCAATAAGTTTTAGCGAGAGACTTATAATAAGGAATGTCAATTATTATCACATACCTAGTTCCATAATAGTTTGTGACCATGAATATTTTTCTCTCTCAGCACCATTGTAAGTCTCACTGTTTTTCTGTATGGGAATTTCAGGGGGTGCACAAGGTGCTGGGCCACTTTGAGAAGAATCACCACAATTTTTCATAGTTTCTTCTTTTACTGTGTTACTCTTACTGGATTCTGGCTGTGTATGAGTAACTGGGTCAGGTTCTATAGTCTCTGTTTGATCAATAGATAAATCCTCAAGATCAATGTTGTCATTCTCTGCTATAACTTCAACCTCCTGGGCAACTGTCGAGCACATTATTTCGTTGTTGACATCCGTGGGCTTTTTTGCCCCGTTTGGAGCCTTCCTGTTTTTAGGGTCGCAAGTTCGCAGGACTTTGATCACAAGTTCTTCAGCCACACCGGGAGGGAATCCCATGTTTTCGTAACCTCCTTCGGGTACGTAATAGAAATCAGTACTGTAATTACATCAAAACGACAAATTGGTTGGAGGATAAATAGAAAGTGCCATAGTAAAAATAAAGCTCTACCAACCGTCGCGCCAAGAAGTTGAATATTGCCGAAAGAAATCCCAAGATAGACTTTTCGTTGACGAGAATCGAAGTGAGTACGTCATCATATTTTGTAAATTCCGCTGATTCAGCCATTTTACAGCACAAAACCAATTAATAAAATCCAAAACACGAAACG
Organism: Pyrausta aurata; assembly: GCA_963584085.1. NCBI lineage: Eukaryota > Metazoa > Arthropoda > Insecta > Lepidoptera > Crambidae > Pyrausta > Pyrausta aurata. The sequence continues at coordinate 3,573,430 of OY757263.1, read as the reverse complement.
TTAACAAGAAAGAAACACAAACAACAACTCTGAGAAAACAACAAACAAAATGTCAATGTCAAAAATGCAAACGTCAAATTTGACATTGTCAAATATACTTTATTTTGTTTCTACTATGACTAAGACAACTAAAATTATACAGCCAAGAAATCGTATTATGTAGTAAAATTTGCAATAAACTACCAAAAACTACCATTTGTTAGTGCTTTATTTTCGTGCTGGTATCCCAAAAACCAGTTTTTTAATTTACATTCCCGCCACTTGGCGGAGTTGTTTCGCTTTCGAAAGTTTCACATCCGCAAGAGAGCGGCAAGGCAAGACAAGGCAAGCTAAGTAGGCAAAGAAGTCTCGCGCGCGAACTCGGTACGCTGCAGGCGATGACCGCATTCATATGAGTTTTTAATATTTGTGAGTGTGCTGTCGTGTTCTCCGTTCCGTTGAGTGTTTACGAAAATGCTGCATAGGTGAACTGGGAATACAAAGTGTTGTGATTGTGATACACGAATCTTAGCTCTTCTATCTTATACTGTCTTCCAAAGGTTGTAAAAATGCCTTGCTCTGCGGTAACTTTGTCCATAGCGACCATTACGGCAATCGTGGCTGCTGCTCTAATGGCAATAGCCTTTTCAACAGATAACTGGCTTTACATAGAAGTCAAGCGAACCAATATTCAGGTAAGTCGTATATGTTATTTTTAGACGCATGGTACTTATTTTTTCAAATTTTGTAAAATTTTGTAAGTAATATTATCGTAGGAAAATTCTTAGTTTGCTTAAGTTTTCAGCTTAATGAAGGTAGTTGGAATATAAAAAAATAAACCTTATTTTATTTATAAGTTCAAATCAAAGTTTCAGTCTTAAAGTTCTCTCTTCAATAGACACACCACAGCCAACATCTTTCCCGTATGATACAGACAAGGTCAACCAGTAAGTTCAAAGTGAAAACGTGTGAAGAAATGCTGCACAGTGCTCTGAAGCCTAAGTCATTATTTTTTATGACTACCTCTCTAAATAGGAAGAATATTGTATATTGGTAATATTTAAAGTCTTTTGGAATAAAATTCGCCTCACCTTGTTGTTATTTTATTACCGATTGTTTAGTAGCATCAACTGTTAACAATCCAAAACAATCTTGATCGATGATAAATCTTACGCTTGCGACATCGACACTTCCTCCGATTCATTGCAAATAAACATAAAAATTGGGTCGAGGCGGGTGTGCAGCTATCCTATTGTCTTCACAGCAAGGTTTAGAATTGCACCGAAAAGTGATTGGAGGCAATACAAAATGTGGCCAAATTAACCAACAGAAAGTCAATGTAACACGTATTCTTTCGAGTCCTTGCTGTGGCACCGTTAGAGTAGACACGTTACGCATAAATATGCAGTATTAATGGCACGAACGAATGCATTGGTAACTGTACTATACCGTGGGCCTGGGCTCCTGCCACTCGGGCAGATAAAGGAAAGAAATGTCGGCAGATAAGCCTTATCGCGGCCCAAATAGCTCCTGGTCCAAATTTTATTGGGAACGGGAATGATTCAGTCGAGGAGTTACATAGAAACAATATACTTTAGACGTAGCTTTATCTATTACAATTTAAGTTGCAAATCTGAAATATCACACGCTCAATTTATTGTCAAACGCAGCATCAGGTTTTGGGTTCTTTTTCTTTCGTGTCGGAGTCTTTTTTTGCATCGTTTAACTTGTTGAGACTCGCCGCCTCTACCTGCCGACTAAGAAACTTTTTTTATTTTATTCCATGGGGTTACCGAGAAGGCATTTCAATAGTGGATCCTGTTCAGATTCTCGTACGTGACTGAGAAAGGTATTAAAACAAAGACACCGTGTTTGTGTGAGAGAGGTGGATATTAAAGGAAACAACTTGGAATAACTTAAATGAATTACGTGTTATTCCATTTATTTACGGTTAGTCACAGAGCAGATATTACTATAATAGTTGAATATTGTTTTGTTGGGTTTACCTGTTTTACAAATGGGAACAGCTGAGATACATTTTACAAGCATTAGGGTCACAAAGATTGTTAAATCTACCTCTAGCTAAAGGCTCATAATCTATACTAATATTATAAAGCTGAAGAGTTTGTTTGTTTGTTTGTTTGTTTGTTTGTTTGAACGCGCTAATCTCCGAAACTACTGGTTCGAATTGAATAATTCTTTTTGTGTTGGATAGTCCAGTTATCGAGGAAGGCTATATGCTATATTACATCACGCTACGACCAATAGGAGCAAAGATATAGTGGTAAATGTGTAAAAAACGGGAGAAAGAAGTCACTATTCCACGCGGACGAAGTCGCGGGCAAAGGCTATAATCCATAAAAGAACAGCATTTCCAGTCTAAAAGAAGTCGTCAGAGTTTAAAAAAAGGGGCGAAGTGCGAGTCGGACTCGCGCACGAAGGGTTTCGTACCATTGAGTACACAAATGATATTGAGCAAAACAGGGCAAAAATTTATTTGATTTTATTTTAAGTATGTATGGTTATAGCGGCAACAGAAATACTTATATAATTTGTGAAAATTTCAACTGTTTAGCTATAGCGGTTCTTGAGATACAGCGTGGTGACAGATAGACGGACCGACGGACGGACGGACGGGCGGACAGGCAGACAGCGACGTCTTAGTAATGGGGTAAATGTTAATGTTTAAACTCTCACGGGTGTGTTTATCATTATTCTTTTGTTTACACGACCGCCGGCGGCCGCCGCAGCGTTTGAGTTGTCATATAGATGATTTAATCTAATATTCCATTACCGTACTCCGGCATACTTCAGATGAACTTTCTTTTGGCAAAAGTGTGAGGCAAAATCAGCTGAATAAATTAACTATGAATACATAGAACGATGAAAGTAGTTGCTTAGTAGGCAGGCGTCGAAATTCGTTGCGTCAGCAGCAAACAATAAATTGGAACTGTCTCTTACAACGACTGTGTATTGAGAATTTAAAGCTGTGAACACTTTTATAATCATAGTTGCGACTTGAATGATACTAATGCCAAGATTGGTTCCTTCGCTATAAGCTCGAAGAGCAGGCAATTTTTGAAATTCCCTGTCCATTTGACATCTTATTCTTCAAGCTAAGCATCAAACCATTGAAGCTGCTAAACCCTGACCTGCTATAAAGTGATCTTTGCGAGCAATGCTCAACAAAAAAACATTTTAAAGCTTACCTACCTTCCTACCCAGAAAGTAACTTATCCCCAAACCACTAGATTGGGAGATGTTGTGTGGGTCCATGATTCATGGCAAATACTAACAACATGACTCTCAACAAGTTCATTAGATTATGTTAATTCGACACGGGATGCTGACTTGGGGAATGTTTGTTTTGTTACCTGCCCTGGGACCGGATGTACAGTTTGTTTATCCGTCGAAAATAAACCATTTGTTGGGAAGCCCGTAAAAATCCTTTCATTTGAGATAATTTAAAGGTAAACAGACAGCGACTTTCCTCGGTAAGTTATTGTAAAAAAATCATCCTTATATATCCTTATATAGTATATAGGATGGGTTTTCTCTAGTCGTCAAGAACTAATTCTTAGTTTCAATTGGTTTACGAGTAAAATGTCATTAAGCGTTAATATCTGACATCAAATCATGGCCTCAGTCATGGATGTTATATGTATTTAAGTAATTATGGGAGACGTCCCCGTCATAATCGTTGTCTAGTACTTCGTAACACTAGGAAGAAAATTCCTTACCACGAAACCAGACAATTGGTGTGTTGTCTTACGCATATTTATTTATTTCTCAAAAGTATATCTTGTAAAACACTAAAACTTGTATTTTAAATAAAAAAAATATATAAATCCACCACATGAGCCTCATTGCAGTTACAGGATCAATTTAATTGATAATCACAAGAAAAAAAAGTTACATCAGCCAATTCGTAGGCGTATCGCCAACCTGCTTTCGTATCACACCACCTAGTTCTCACGACTTCAGTCTACCACTGTCTTCACTCCCCGCTTTCTGGTTTCACAGAAAACACGATTGTACCATTCGACGGGCGTCGTGACATCGGAAGTCATAATCGTGGTTAAGGACTTTCCATGCTTTGATTAGGGTTATGTTTACATACCTTGTGGTGCGTTTGTTAGTTATTTGTATTGTAAATAACATTAAACATAACACTCGGCTTCTTTCGCGATTAAACACCCTAAGGGCCTCTTTCATCATCGACACAAAGCACTTACCAACTAATAATTTAAATATGGAACGTCATTTCGTATGAAGTATAGTTGGCTCTGCTGGGCAAGCTAACAAAGTTACTTCTGGTTTGTCTGGTCATTGTTATGTTGCTGTCCGTTCCTTTGATATTGATAGAGATATAACGTTGAAAACTTATGTCATTTAAACCTCGAGTTAATGTTAACCTTGATACATTAACATAAATCCCGCGTTAACCAACATGCCTATCACAAACCACCTTTCTACCAAAGTTCATGTTAAATAGTTTTTGGGATCTTGTATAATATAAGAAATATAAGTGTTAAGTGAAGAATCAAATTAAATAAATGGGCAATTACCTACTGGAAAACTCTCATCTTGACACGCAATATGTGCATAAATAATAATCAGTTGATGACAAGCGAGGAGGTGACATTCAGTTGTTTTGATTGACAGATATGAGCGGTCGGCGCAATCTACATGTTGCTCAAGAGAGCGCATGCGCGGATGTTGCGCTGACATGCGTCAATGCAGCTTCTAATGACCATGCACCGTTCTATAAGTAGCTATTATGATTGCTATAGTTGAACAATAATTCTAGAAAAAACTGTTTTATTACTCGACTACTGAACAAGTTATTTAATATTTCTTTAAGCACATAGCTGGGCTAACTGTCTTCTCAGCATAAGGAGATTGTACTAAAACTAGTTTATAACTAAGTGAATAAACGTTGTACATAAATAAGATATCTGATGTTATCAAAGTAGGTAATAAATTAATGAATGATCGTTACAAGAAATTGTATTTCTTATCGTAAATTACTTTTTAAAGCATTTTAAATGCATTAACTTAAGACGTCGCAGTTGTCGTTTCCTTTGATGAACGATTTTCATCAAAGTCTTTATCAAAGGTCGTTTTATATATGACACGATATCTGCGATACTAAGGTAAAAGGTAAAAGGAGGTTGATATAAGCTACAGCATATAATCATCTATTTTAGCCACATAGCACGAAGAGAGCTTTGATGAAAGATTACACGAGAGCCTGATGATCTCGAAAAACGTCTGGTGGAAATGAAAGGCAAGGAGACTTACAGGCCAATCACCGAGCTGCTGGTCTGACTCTATCAAAGAAATCACGGGGCACCCGGTGAAAGCTGCTCTTAGATAAGCTGAAAACAGAGTAGCATGGAAACACTTCGTCAGATCATCCACCAAGGCATACCAGAACGGGCACGACCTTCACGTATAACTAAGAAGAAGAAGAGAACTTTATAGGCTTACAAAACACAATTCATGGGTACGCCTTGAATTAAGCCTGATAATGTATATGTTGTATAAGCTTCAAAAACAGTGGCCTTCAATGGTAATAAAACAAATAAAGCTTGTTTCTTGGAAAGTGTGGATAATCCACCATCATCCGCGCACGGCCGGGCAATGAATATCGCCTTTCACAACCGCTAAGAGTTATAGTTTATAGTTTTCCGGACTTTCACTAACGAATGTCGTCGTTAATGCTCATTGGCATATCGAGAGCTTGAACTCCCACCTCCTCAAATAGTACCGAACTTGAAACTGTAGTAAAATATTAACCGACCAATGGAGACATTACTACTTCTATAATTTTAGTCTTGGTGTGAACTGGGTACATATTATTTAGTAATGAGTCATTTTTTTTTTAATTCTAAAGAGTATTTTATGAAAACACTTAAATTTTGATGCAATTGCAAGTTCAAGTGATGCGCACTGGCTGACTGTAAAGCATAAAACGGGTTCTGCCTGTTCCAGCATAAGTTTTGCTTTAATCTGATCGTATAAACACATTTGAATTAACGACTTTCTGTACCTATACATCGTCTATGCCTGTATCTAAAGTAATAACATAAAACTTGGCCTTGAGTGGCATCAAGCTCTTTACTTATTCGGTTTGAAATCTTGGATGCAAAATTATTTCTTTGAGCTGAACGAAACGACGCACTTCATCAATTTGATTAAGATGTGTTATCCTGCAACAAAGCACTGAGTTGTGTTATTTATTAACTAAGCACTGAGTTGCGTAATTACACTATAACAATAAATAAGTAAGTATATTTAGGTACTAATTAATCACTTTTACTTTATCGACTTTATCGTCTATCTCGAAGCACACTCGAATATATAGTTAGACCAAATGAAAATTGCGTTTGCGTGATATTTGTCATCTGTGTTCTCTCACTGCTTGTGTGGTCTTTAGTAAAGTTATTATCAAACGTTAAAACGGAGCGAGTTTTCTTTGTTTATGGTCAAACGTAATCGCTCGTGTGTGAACGAGAGTAAGATCACAAATTGAGTATATCAAAACTATAGTTTCCCGTTTTATAGTGTCTAAAGATTTTGCTGTGCTGTGACTCTTCCTGAAATAACGATATTAAATAATAAAATGTTATAGTAACACACAGTATTCAACGCTTGCAAAGGACTTGAAACTTGTAGGTCAAGCAAAAATATTGTTCTTATGGTGAAACCTAAAGCTAAAATAGATAGGTATCTAGTTTTTATCGCGTGAAAACAATGCGTTATCTACAAAACAACATCAATATCTACACTTTAGCCTTCAAGTAAGCTCCTATTGTTCTAAAGGTGTATAAAACTTGCTATTAAATTACCGGCAGATGATACGATGTTACCTGATACAGGCCAGGTGCGAGTTATATCTGTTTGGACGCTTTGTTCCGTGATAATTAATTTCCTTTTGTCCTTTCATTCATGTGCCTTGGCCATCATCATCATTGCCAGTAGTTTCGGTGTAACTTAAATAAATGTAAATTAAATCTAAGTCATCATCTTAGACTTAGTGACATGCTCTCAAAATCTTGAAGGGAACATACGAAAACAAGGGTAGAAACAACAGACAGATGGCCGGACAACAAAATGAACAAAAGGGTTCCGCTTTTTTTCCTTTAGAGGTGCGGAAACCTCAGTAATAAGTAACTAAATGTCGATAGTCATAGTGTATTTCCAATGCAATCGATTAAGAACGTGAAAAATTTGTATGCGATTCTCAAGTGTAAATGTATTACCTAGATGTTTTTGCTGTAGAACATCTTCAAGGTTAACAAGAATAGCATATTATTATTACGGACGATTAAGATCGTTAGTTACGTTTATTTTGCAGCGTTGTTAAATTTGTGAGGCACATTACACCCGTATTTTAGGACGTTTCCTCGACTCCACGTCATCTCATCGGTATTCTCAAAGGGCAATAACTGGGCACAACAAATTTAAGTCGCTAACCATTGACACGATAAGAAGAAGGGAAAAAATCCATGACTCAAAATTTTGCTCAGTCGAGTGAGTGAGGCTGAGGTAAAGGTTTTAGGGAACGATTGTCAAACTCGACTACCGAGCGAGCTACCTTAAGGAATACTTATCTGATGTCAAGTCCTATAAACCACATTAAAGTGAAGTGACAAAACAGTATTTCGTTCTTGACTTAGAATACCGATTTCGAGGTATCCTTGAACCTTTCCTAGAGAGACTCCAAAAATAACTTTGAATTTCGATCTATATAATGGAAACAGCTAGAAGTAGCAATGACATAAAACACAGCAATCACACGGATTGCATGACTTGCATGAGGTTGCACATACATACTTATATGTTGCTCAAGCTGTACCCATAGACCGTTAATTCTGCGATAACTAAACCTGTCATTCACATAGTGCACAATTTCGTTACGTAAGTAAATAAAAGGCTCTTTTACAACATGTACGGATGACAGCACGACAAGCTAAACTCTGCAATATGTAATTCAGTGGTAATAAAGGTAGGTTTGCTGTGCTGTACCTATTTATGTGACATTCTATATTAGATCCAAGTGGGTGGAACATAATTGATAAGTCGGTATTTCCCTTAGCCACCACTGTTATTGTTTTCGAAATGACACACACTTTGATTTTCACGTCACTTAGGTAATAGCACCAGGATATGTGCTACTTCCTTGTGTGCTCAGAATTAGTGTGCACATAAAGAATATGAGTATGAGTGTTATTTCTGCTTCTTACTTTTCAATAAGCTACGTGTATGAGCGACAACTAAGTATAAATTAAAATCTGTGGGATAAGTTCCCAAACTTTGATTTAGGTAGCTGTATAATAAAGATAAATGACAGTTTTGTTTAGCTGTAGTTAATAATTAACCACATCGTAATGTTACGAAAAGCATTCAATTGCTATTTTGAATTCTTTTCCTCTGCCTATTGCAGCAGCATTCTTATGTCTCGATGTGAAATGTTTACAAAACGAAGACGGTTCGTGTACCGCCTATAGCCCTACGTATAAGCTATAGCACATGAAGAGTCTGGGGTGAGTGGCTTGCGTCGACATTGCAAGGTGAGCGGGTTGCATCCATGCGTGCGCGCATCGATGCCCTTACTGTAGGGCTGCGTGGTTGATTTAGAGTCAGGGTTATACAATTTAAAGCTGCGACGTCACTTAATTGTCAATTGTTTACTAGTCACCAAATATCAGTCATTAATTAATTGACGTTAATTTCAAAATAATTGTAAAAGAGAATTTTTGCTAAACGACAATTTCAAAGACGTTTTCCTACCGTTAAAAGTTTACTTACCTACTAAACCGTACGATGAAACGATGTAATTGTAACGTCCAGATCTAAGACAGACCTAATGCGGTGATATTGTCTTTTGACAACCCTACTGTAAAGCCGATCCTACCTATACTACTGCCATCTTTCTTTCTTTCCTCTGGAGCAATTCAATACTTCAATTTATGCCAAGCCGAATTCAAAAACATCTCAAAACGTGCCCCAAAATCTGATAATTGACTCATTTAATTAGACTGAAGTTAATTGTAGCATTGTTATGTTGCAATTCTCATAGTAAAAAACCGCGGACTCAAAGTCCTTGGTATTAACGATCGTTTTTGTGATGTTACTTGTATAGCTGACGGCAGGTAGTCTTCTTAGAAAACAGTTGCGTGACTGCAAACTTTTGGGATAATGTGCTTATTTTTTTCCTTTTTGTGATCTTTTTAACACTGTTCAAACTTTTTCACACTCTAACTTTAATATTGTGTTTTGCACTAGTCCGTCGGTCTTTCTAAACGTCTAGTAGTAGTTACTTTCACACATAAATTCTTCTAAGACAATGTAGAATATATAAAAAAAATGTAGGAAAGTCGAACTGTGAAGTATGATAGAAACAAAAGATGAGCCTTAAAATGGCGTTAATAATAATTACCGGCGTAACACAATCGCTCGCTTATCACGATAATCTATTAGTTTGTTATAAGCAAACGGAAATCCTAGAGCGACGGAAGCGCGAGAAAGTCGCCACACAATGGGCTGTAATTGCTGAAGAAACGAACATGAGCCTAGACCGTGTGAGACGTGGCGAAAGTGGCCGAAATATTGCATGTGCGCAAGAGTCAACAACGTGTCGTTTACTCACTACAGATTAGAGAGATTCAGTTTCAGACTACCACCCCGTCATTTTGAAAGATAGCTTAAGTCCCTAAGGCTGTGCTAAAAACACAGAATTATTATCCCTTTCGGAATATTAATTTTATGGCTAAAAATGAACCTGCTAAATTCCAAATAACGCCACTTTGATGATTCAATGATGGAGCGATGCTGTTCGAATTGGTCGGCAAATTTTTATCATGGTTTAACTTTTTTCATAAGAGGGGCAATGTTTGGTCAGAATCAGGAACATTCGATACTAGATGGTGCTGTCATCGTCCTTCATTATTGTGCCTTGTGAAAAAGACTGCGACAATTATGTGCTGGCTGAGTGAAATCGAAGTACTTACAGCAACTTAGCTGATCATATTTTGATCCCACCAAACGTAATGCACTTCTTCAGTTACCTTCAAAATGTTAACAGTGCTGAATTTCTTTTCTAAGAAAAGACATCAACGAGTCAGACTCAAACCTGTTTTCTATTCATAAAATAATACACATCTAACCTATAGTTATGTGATCTACATCCAAAGATACGAACTGGAATGTGAATACAATATTCAGTGTTTGGACATCTACAAATATACAATGGGCAATTTTGACTCAGAACTGATTTCATTATCAATAACATGTTTTCACTTTGAGATCCCATCTACGTTTCTCAGAAAGCAAACCATCATGAAGTAAGTTGCTATAATGTTGCACAACAGATTAACTGTATGAGTATAGGAATAGACAAATTTAAAGCTTTTTTACGAGCAAATATACTGTGAAACAATACATTAATAATCGTTAAATTCGATTTCAATATTTACCTTGCAGATTAATCATTGCCAGAATAGGTACCACCTGTAACCTTATGAGTGAAAGCAGTTGAATTTTACTCGTATGTTTACTGATAAATGAGAGACAGGTTTTGACTTAACTACGAGTTTACTTTCTTTTCGATTTCGCACAATGAATTAGAGAGTAATTTATGCGCTTGTTTTAATAAGTTTTAAGCTTTGTTCTCCGCACTTAGGTAAATACTTACAAATGCAAGATTTGTTATTATTGAATATAAAGTATGCAGATACTACAATAGATAATAGTGAGTAGCTGAGCGTTTGTTATGGTGCTGTTGTATTTATGTATGAACAGTGTCTATTGTTCTGGATAGTCTAAGCTATTTAAATATCTAAGTACTATAGGAAATATCGTACTTTTCTTTATACTTTCCCATCGGGTGGAGTCATCCGATACACCTGACAGTAAGTAAAAACAACGAACGATGAACTCAAGTTGAAGGAACGTCATGCTCCGATGGCTGATCATCACCAGCGAATGATCCTCAATCATGCACTCTTATTACAACCTATTAAAGCTTATAATTAACTTATATTCCGTCAAATCGTGCGTGCGTGGGAATGCGATCGGATTATTCTTAATCGAAGTAACTTAATTCACGACTGTCGTATCGCAAACATTGTTAGTGGCGAAATGATTAGCTGTCTATTTTTTGCTGTAACAATGTTGAGTGACATGTGGGTAATGTTTTGAAATTATGCGAGATTTCAGTATCACACTATTCCACGGCTTTTTCTTACCTTATTGAGATATACTGAGGTTTCATCTATGGTGGATGTTAGTGGGTTTAATTTATCCAGTAGTTTTTTTGACGTAAAGAGGTGATGATGAATTTTGAAGAGCGAAGTCAATGTTAAAAATGTTAATAAAGCGATGAAACATCGAGAGAGTCTTGATAATAGATGTAGATTTTATCTTGATCGTGTTCTATTTCAATATCCATCAAGACGGAGAGCTAAATCGCCCCTCGCCACACGGGAAGTCATTATAATAACCGGTTTCATGGAATCCCTCTGTCATCGGCTAGATTCCTCGGCAGAGAGTAGGGAAATAATGGTAAATGCTTTTTCAAACATTCCAGCTGATCATATTGTTTTTTTTAATATATTTTCTGTCATAGTATCGTAACGCTACGATTCCAAAAACTTTTAAATTACTAACCAAGTACCTACATAATATAGGTATGTACTACTTGGCTGTGGTCTCTGGCACCTAACCCCTTTCAAACAAAAATCGCTTGCAAACGATATAAAAACGGGCGTTCCTCAAAAGAACTTACGCGGGTTTTGGTATGTCTTTAGAAAAAAAATACTGGACAACAAATGCTGGTGATACTATAGTAGAACGATGACCTCGATATACATTATCATCACCAACGTAGCCAGCAAGAAACAAGAGACATCGCTCAAAACCAAGGCCTCAATGGGTTTCGTTTCGTTCGCAGAATGACAGCGCAAGTTTGGAGAAGCCATTGTTGTCGTAGGTTGTTGCTTGTTACTCATTCAAGTGAAATGCTCCGTTTTTTGGTACATGGACTTTGCGTTAAGTTCCTTTGCAGGCTAACTGTATCAACACTAATTGGTCTTAGTGGTTCGCGGACTCTATTATTTAATAAAAGGGTAGCAAAGTCATGATATAACTCTTAGGTACCTTAAGTGTAAAGCTTACGACACGATACTCTATTTTTAAAAAATCATAATAACATAACAATATAAATTTTGTCGTGGTCAACTATTATTGGCTAAAACTGTTCATGTAATATCAACATTAAATGTAAGCTGTTGATGCCCCTATACAAATAAATAAATAAAAAATAAGCGATTAAGCCCACCCATAGAAGAAATACCTTATAGACTAACAATCATAAAATATGATATAGCAAGACTAAAATTTTAATTATTACCTACTCTATTTGATGTCGTAATTGTAATTATGACTATGCCTTTAGGGGCAAATAAATAGGTATTAGGCAATTTAAATGTATTACACATTATAATAAACACAATGTCGCCTCAATTAGGTAATCGGGCTTTATGTAAATATGGAAAATCCTCCGAAATAATACACATTTATGCACAAAATTCCCAATAATAACCAACTGGTAATGAGTAACAGTAAAACCGGTCTTTTGCGGTCAAACTTGCTCAACATGAAAATGTAATGAGGTGGCAGCTCTGAGCTAATTCACGAAATATTTAAAATATTTCTTAAATAAAACAAAAAAGTAGCATTTTGACGTAAAATTGGTAACACAGTTCATACTGGCCATTAATAATAAGTCAACACTCATGAAAATTACGATGTAAATATTTCTGGCCAGCATCAGTAAGAGTTATCTCCTTTTTTCAAAAGACGAAATAGTTTTTTCATCTCTACTGTTCGGAAAATATAACTTTCCTGTGTAGATAGCCGGGTGGAAAATAGCTTATCCATCCCTAGGGTGGAAAGTAATTTAGTTTTAATTGACATGGCATAGAGTCAAGGCCTGCAGTCAAAGCTTGGACCAAAGATAATTGAGTCACATCATATTATTAAAATAACAAACATTTTTGCTTAGCTATAAATTGAAAATCATATTGTGTAGGTATTATGTATAATCGTTGATAAAAAAATATGCAATTTCTAATTTTAATTCAATTAACAATTAAAATATTTGGCTGCCCGCCATAATGCCAAGATGTTTTTTTTTATTTTATATTGTCAGTGTCATTTCAGGAAGGATTCGTCCAAAGCCGTTAAACTTTTATAAAAAAAGAAATTATTTTTGGATTCTGTTATTATCTGTGGAAAAAAATCGTTCGATATTCTTTACAAATATTTTATTTATTTGATATACAGTATACAGTATGAAACTAACAACGTTACTAGACGAAACAGTTTTGGATCCCGCGTCAGTATGTTTTTGTTCCGACCCTGAGTGCTGGAATGTGGGGATGGCTGGTTTGCCTAGTCAGCCTATTGTACAATCAGCAAATCAAGCAAAATACTGTAGCATTTTCTTCAGTTTCATATGTTTAAATTTTACTACAAGAATTTATAATGTGTGTTAGTTTGATTTACACAGGTTGATATTCTCCTAAATATGTAATATGTACATGCTATCAAGGTCACCGCTGCCTTACCACCTTCAGAGTCGAAATTGCTTTCACCTGGAGACGATTGTTTGTAGTGACGCTTGTTTTTGTTAAATTGGTGTGCAAGTAAAAGTGGCAAGGTGGCAGAGCCCTCGACCGTATGTACGTCACGAAATCATATCACGAAAATTTAGATTAATTGAGTGAAAACCACATCTTGTCGATTAAACAACAGTGAATAAACTAATTGTATTATCAATTAAAATAACCGATACGAAGCTGCATTAAGCAACAGTTAATAAAATAATAGAATTATCAATTGAAATAACCGATACCTAGCTGCATTAAGCAACAGATAATAAACTAATTGAATTATTAATTAAAATAACCAATACTTAGCTGCAGTTAGTAAATAAAATTAATTAACTAGTTTGTGTTACCAGTGTAACATTTTTCCAATCTATCACGGAAAAGTTACTGGGTAAACCATTTTAATTGTGTATTGTAATAATGACACAGCCCCACTATGCGATTATACTTGGTTTCTTTTTTGTAAATTTATAGTCAGCATGACAATTTTTTTTAAAAACTAAACATTTAAAACAAAGAAGGGCTGAGAAGTAAGGTAGTGCTGCTTGTCAGCAACACGATTGTTTTAACATACATACTTATAATATAATTCAACAATTACTTAACTGTTAAAAAAACACTTATCCACAAAAACACCATGAAGTACACACAGTCTTACCACAAATAATTAAACTAAGTTTTGACCAATGTGATAACATGGCTATATAAAAATCAACGGCAAACAAATCAAATGACATAGGTGACATAAAATTTCACTTTAGCCGCATAATATTCAAAACAGTAGTTCAAACCTTGTTTTTTTTTTTGTGGTAAGGCCGATAGAGTTTCCGTTTGCAAATAAAATTTGTGAAATATCGCACTGACAGAGATTGTCTTTTGTTTCAGAATTACGTAACGGACAACTCTGGCAACTCCCAGGCCATCCTCGAGAGCCTCAACAACAAATACTTCTTCTTCACCAGGACGAGGGGACTCTTCCGAATCTGCTACCCTAAGGAGCGACCGCCTACAGGTTAGTCATAATCATAATAATACATACTATAAACTAATAATAAACAAATAAGAAACAATTAAAACTAAGACATGCATCATAAAAAAATCTTAGAAACGACCTATTCAAAAACGGAACCATTTTCTTGTGGCAAGAAGGCTATGATGCTGGCTGCGTTGCTGCGTTGGATATCTTTGCTTTAAACTTATATTTAGAATATTTAGACAAGGCTTTGCTACCATGTCACTTATTTTTTATGAGCTTCCAATATCTCAGCACCTTTGCAAGCGAAACGCTTGCAAAGGTGCTGAGATATTGGATCACGGAGTAACTAAAGAGAATTTGCAATTTGGGTGGGTTGTTTGTTATTGGCAGACATAGGTATCGCTCTACCCTCCTTCGAAGTCTTTATTAATGAACACTCAATTTTCTCGACACACAACACTGACAGTATTATTATTCAGAATTAGACATGACGGGTCTAAACACAAAGGTCAATTATGAGCAAATGCTACTCACTCACTGTCATCTCTAATTCTCATTGTAATGCAACGCGAAATTTTAAACTCATACTGACAGTATCAGTTCGAGAAATACTGAGGAGAAATATTGGATTTGGAACTTCATAAACAATAGTGTAGGGTAGTAGGTAGGTAGTAGGGTAGTGAAAATATCATGTATTTTAAAACAATAAATTTATTTTTACTAACTGTAACATATTTTTCAATCTTAATAATCGTCTAGGTCCTAGCCAAACTAGGCTTAATTTGGAGTCAAGAGCAAGAGCGAACCCATATGGTCTTAAAAACGTTTATAGAGGAGAATGCATCAGCACCATTGTGGTCTATAGTACATCACAATAGCACTATATTACAAAGATGGTCGAGTAGACATACATACATTTTATCTGTAACGAGAATGACGTTCTACTGCTAATATTTTAAATCTAAGCATAGTGGTAGTATTTGAAGCCGTCAAGATGTTATGCGCAACAGTCCAAAACGCTTACTATCGGACTAAATTCAAAGTATCTTAATTAATTGCTCCCAAATGCAATTTTAATTGACTCACAAACAAGACAGTTAAAATAACTGACAGCGTTACCGATCGCTGATAAAACGGTGACTGAATTCACTACTAAGGCTTTCATCCACGAACTGTACTAAATACCAGGTGAATAATTAAATGGTCTCGGCCAGCACACGAAACGGTTTAATCATAGTGTTTACCCTAATTGAATGTGCATGATTATGATTAAAGCTAAAGCTATTGGAGCGTTCAAATGCAGCTGTCGAAGTATTATCATTGCAACGTCTCAGTTAATACGATTTATAGTCGTGTGGACGAAACGTTATGGTCAGTGGATCAAGTATACGGTACATCAATACATGAGGTGTGGCCGGTAGGCTCTATCCATCTAGCTTAAATAGGAAATCACTGATTAAATTCATCTAATTTCTCAGCCTAACGATATTCGATTCCAGTGTATCATTCATCCCTATGGAATTGGCTTCTCTCATTTCTTCTTGACTCTTCAAGAGTATTGTTTTCACTCATTTTTTTATTGATAGAAAACCTATTCCTATTTCCATGTAATTGTAAATATTATACGAAGATAGAGCTGTCCTGCTCCAGAGAGTGCAAAGCTCCGTATCCTCTATGTGGTCTAGGTCGGGTAAAAATGTTCGAACTTGTTGTTCCTATAAAGTAGTAATATTTATTTCAAATACGGTGTTGTGAATCATTTCGGAAGAGAGGTTACTGATCATTTTTTAACTGTATCAAAACTCCGGTGGGCAAACAGGTGGGTAACTGTTGGCAAAGAATACAATAAACATGATGGTACAATAACGTGGATACCCGATAGCTTTATTGTTTGCTTGGATAATGTCGAAGATGAAGTTTACAGCCAATTATTAACGTTTAATCTCCGGTTCTTGATCTTACCGATCATGTCGCTTTGTTCAATGAAATAAAAGACCTCACAACCAGTCAAGTTTATGTCGAACCAAAGTGCTTATCTATTGGATAGTTTAAGCGTGAAGGAGTAATTCATCATATTTGATACATCCATCCTCACAAAAGTTTCACGCTTATAATATTAGTTGGATGTATACGTAGAGGGTCTGGGCCCCTATTTTTGAATCACTCGCTTGGATATGGCGAGTGATTTTCGTTCGAAAACGATTTTTTTTCTATGACTTTTGACACTACGTCAAACGAAAATCACTCGCCATCTTGAAGCGAGTGATTCAAAAATAGGGCCCCTGATCGCCTCTATTTTCTTTAACAGATTTCGTTAGGGTTTTTGAGATGAATTGAATTTTTGTGTCAACAATTTCTGAAAGAATCGGCTCATAAACACGCTATAAAAGGTTTCATGACGAAATCAATTACCTCCTGAATATTTTTACCATTCATAACGCATTCGAAGGAAGGAAACAAGGAAAACATGCAACCAGAACTGTTTGTAATACGGTAAACACTGTTTGTTTACGTATTTTAAAACATGTTTACCGATGATTTACGTACAAATATTTCAGTATATGTCATGTTTTGAAACTATGATTCAGACTGGCGATGTTTTTAATAAATAACTTGTGTGATATTATAGTTTTTGTGTTCTATTATTAGTATCTTCATTATTTATGGTCAACTTTCGTTATTAGAAGTTAAAAGGCGGCCACAAATTACGACTGTAATGGCAGCCGGCTAAGCAGTTTCAGGTCGATAATTCATCAAGATACGAAGACGATTAATTTTCACCTAGTTAGACATAGCATAGCGCATGCCAAAATATTTTATAAAATGAATGCCTTATGAATTAATCATGGCGAAGACACGCCCTAGGCCGCGGTGAAAGACAAATAATTGAGCTATGAATATTAGAAACGCACATCAAATTGGTAAGTCCCGGTAACTGTTTCATTAACAATGTTTGTGCTCAGCATTTCTGTGTACGTTTTATTATATTTTGCAAACAGCCTATGGAAACCAGCGATTACACTTTTGCATTATCTTTAACGTGAACGTGAAAATAACACTTTTAATGCAAAAACTTGCATTAAAAGTGTTATTATTATTTTATGCACTCTTATATCTGGAGCACCTTTTAAAAAAATGTTTAAGTACAGTTTTTACTTCATATTACATAATGCACTAATGTGTTCATGGAATATCGCGGAAACCATTAGTTTAATCGTATTATTTTGCCAAATTTCATAATTGTACGAAAAGTTTTATCACTTGATATTTTTTCTCGACTTCAAAAAGGACGAAGTTCTTAATTTACAATTATTTAATTTTTACTTTTACTTGTCCTTATAACCCTTGAACCTTAAATTGTCAATGTCGTCGTTATTTCCGTGTCCAAAACTGTAAGGTTTTGTAGTTCCAGATAAGTATAACCATCACGTTCACTCGCAAAGTTTCGCTGATATGACCGACAGGGACAGCTACATAAAAAATACGGACATATGATACAGCAGACTTCCAGTTCCGTCGGTTGGAAAGTCGTCTACATACTCGTCGCATAATTATTCAGTCCGAGTATGACATGCCTTAATAGTTACAGTTTGTCATATGTGTGTATTTGGGACACGTTTATGCTTCCGAGGTCTAGGCCGTACGTGATCTTCGGGCTGGTAGGAAGAAAGAGGCCCATAAGAATTTGACTCTACCCAATTTGAATATGTAAATAGGTACGCAACAATGTTGAGGCCTGATGGTCTACTACGAATAACGAAATCCGTCAATACGATTATTGTTTTTCGGATCCGAAACATTTTAAGTATGGAATCCTTACTACGAAATGCTTCGGATCCGCAAAACGATTAGCGTTTTGACTGATTTCGTTTTTCGTAGTAGGCCTTCTACTACGAAAAACGAAACGTCAATGCGAGTAACGATTTGCGGATTCGAAGCATTTTGAAGTTAAGATTGTATACTGAAAATGGTCTGGTGTACTACGAATAACGAAATCCGTCAATACGATTATTGTTTTTCGGATCCGAAACATTTTTCGTAGTATCCTTACTACGAAATGGTTCGGATCTGCAAAACAATGATCGTACTGACGGATTTCGTTTTTCGAAGTAGGCACTCTGCTGCCTGTACTAACAATAATAAAAATAATTTTAAAATGTTGTTCAATCGCACAACATGTCTTTTTGACAAATAGCAGGATAATTGTAACACAGTTCATACCATCAAAGCTTAGCATGAATTACATTTTGGCTATTGTTCTAAGAGCATAAAGACTTACGTAGTTTTAAAAAACCGATCAATCACGTGGTGACAGTATTTTAAGAACAATATCTATTCGACTTCTTACAAAACATGTAGTTTAAATACTCGTTTACTAATTAACCATTAGACTACGTAATTGTTTCACCGATAATTAAAGAGTCGTTAAAAACCGGTTATAGATATCGTATTCGACACCAAAACGACGATGTTCTTGAACATGGTTTTACAATGCTTCGAAAATGCACTACAAAATTCTGTCTCACATAAGTTAACTTATGCTAGACAGAATTTTATGTTTGGTATGATAATATACTTGATATATTACGATTTAATATGTAATACGCTCTTAGTACCATATTCTAGGGCTTAGCAGGACTATTGCAATAAGTAAAGAAAACAAGGAGTGAAATTATTTTAGTAAGTTAATATAAATAAACTGTTTGTTAAATCAGAATTTTGTTTTTTTAGAATTTCTTTCTAATACCGCTTACCAGAACCGAAATACCTACTATACTACGTGGTACTTGTTTTAAAAGATAGCAAATGCAATTGAAAACGAATGCAAATTCTCATTTAACAATTTCATTAATAAGATTAATTAAAAAGATAGGTAACTACCATTCTTGTTTTCGTTATTTTTTTTCAGACTTTGATAGAGACGGTAAATAAAATGTAAACTAACACGTTTAGTTTATGTATTCTACGTGACAAGCGTCGTAGTCTTTTACGATAGATCACGTTTATTATTGATGTAGCAAACATATTCAGCTGTAGGTGCTAAATAACTCAAATACTATTGTTGTTGAAGGTCCGAGTTTAGGGAAGGAAAACTATTTTGAGAACTATTGTAACACTATTCAAAGGTTTTTGAGGACATCATTTATGATAATGCGTCATCAGTAAATAAAATGAATGGGTGGTATAAAATATTTCTGTATTAGAATTGAGAATCACATCTGCGTCATCAAATTTCACGATAATAAAGCTTACACATTGGAATAGCACAAAGGGTATAATTTACAAAGATATTTTATGAAATACTATATTTACGCGATGGAAACCACGGGAAACTGCAAGTATACACATATAATATTCAATATATACCCATCAGCAGTCTAAAACAACGACCTACGTAATCATTGAGACAATGAGCCCGATATATCCGGCAGTTCGGAAACAAATTAGTTATGCCGGTGTGACTAACTTACAATGCCGTCGGAATGCAAAGGTCTTCGCCCACTACCCTCGGAAGCTGATAACCTTGACCTCCGCTATTTGTTCGGGTAAATCAACATTTATTGTACCGTTTTACTGAGACTATTTATAAACGGGTATTAAAAAACACACGATTTTTTTTGATACATTAAAATTCGCATCGCAAATGTTCCGTGATGTAATTCCCGAGGTAAAAGTTTGAAACTTGTTTTTGATGAGGTTTGAAAGTTTTGCGTCTGCTTATTACACTGTTTTAGCTTATAAATAGGTATATTTACGTTAAATAATAAAGTTACGTCAATGATTTTTAAGAGCACATTAAAAATTTGAGATGCTGTGTATTTATTTTGTAGATTGTAAAAATTCGAAAAAGATTGTGCAAAATTGTAAAAATAAAGGGAAACGGAAGTAGGCTGAAATGAAAGGAACATTTTGCAAGACCAATATTTTCAGACTGTATCCATCAGAGTGACTTACTCTAAATAGAGTGAATTACTGTGCGCAGCTCTATTTGATTGTTACTGCAAACTAATCACAATATGACGCAATGTGAGGAAGATATATCGTAGTAATCTTCGTTTCTCCACGTACTCTCACTCGCATTTCCCAAGTTACCGTCAATACGATTAGATTACTATTACCTAAGTCACAGATCAATAAATAGTTTTAACTGTTGCAATGTAAACCTTTCAGCTCGCTATGTGAGACAAGCCTCTTGAGGTCCATTGATTTCACTATTTCTGAAAACTTCTGAAATTGAAGATTGTTTCCGATTATAATCTTAACAATATGGTTCCTTTTGAAAACAGCATCCGAATTTTTTCCATTTGTACTTATAAGAAAGAAAGAAAGAAAATACATTTATTAATCAAGGACATCACACACACACAGCATAACAGACACAATTTTGAACACAAATGAAAAAAAAAAACAGATGAAATAAGACAAAACGTAAAACGTTTACTGGTTAGGTACATTCTGTACCGTTACCATGAGTTTACGTCGGTTTTACTCGCTAGCGACGACGTAACTTATTGCATGGAAAATTTTAGTTCTGCAAGTGACCGCTAGGGGCGCTGTACAATTTTTTATAGACTTTTTTTACGTAGTTGCTAGCGAGCAAAACCGCCGTAAACTCATGGTAACGGTACGGTCCGGTTTAGCGTAAGTGAGAACAATTGACAAAAGGTCAAGTAAGTATTTACAAAAGTCGTTGCGGTGGCATGGTGGCGTGCAGAAAATCATAGCCTTGGTAGGTAACCTTACCAAAACATTTTAAAATTACGACTTTGTTGTTACCACTACTGGTTATGCATTTTTCGCTAACGATTTGAATAATTTTGCACTCGGAGTTGCGTTGGAATGTTAAGTGCTTAAATTACTACATATTTCAATTTAAAGTTAAAACTCGCGTTTTAATAATAGAAAACGGATTGTAAGAGCAATACTTTTACCGCTTGTAACAATTAGAATAGCTAGGTCAGACTCGGACTGAAGAGAGGCAGGTTTTGTGTATGACCACGCATCCATGTCATCGGCTCAAGACTAGTTTAAAAAAAAGTAAAAGTGGGCGTACAGTTGGGAAATCTTTTTAGGCACATACCCAGGTTCCGTGACAACCCGGTCGGTCTTGCAACAGTTGGCAATACTGAACTAATAGACCCGAGGCATGCAACACAACAACCTGCGAATACATTAACATTGGCGATTCCACACAAAATGTAAACGTTTCCGCATCTATTGCAGCTTAGCTCCGAAACCTAGTGACATCATTTATGTATCAGGCATTTAAATATAAGATCATGTTGCTTGCAACCGGTCTCAGGGAATTGACGGTAGAGATGATCAGCGGCAAGAATCTTGCACATCAGGAGGTGATAATTACAGTAATAAAATGTGGGTTTTCTAGCTGAGTATTAGCAAGAAGAAGTGTTCAAGTGACGAAAAATCCGTGAGCGGGCCCCAACAGCCTGATATTAACCGCGAAAATAATGGATTGAGTTAATTATTACTTAAACTTGGTGCCGCCTAATGACGGATAAAAATTATGTGCTGAAAACTTGGAATGTTATTTGCAGTGTTACAAAAGTGTGCAGTAATATAACTACTTGATAATACTAAACAAACTCTAATTTATACTAGAAACATAATTTTTAAATGAATAATTCAAACTAAAAAGTTGCATACAGATTTACAGATGAATCCGCTTTTACTTTAGCAGACGTAAGAATTTCAATACTAAAAGAAAGGTGCGCTGAACAAAGTTCATAAACACGATGTACTTTCAAATAATGTGGTAATACAAGGGTCAAGTAATGTTTGCGGTTCACCAAATCATTGCGAGTAAGCTATACCAGAAATAAGCTCGACAGTCAATCGATTATGAATACCATCGATTCTGCGAATGCGTCATTCTCGGTTACGAATTGTTGATTCACATTACTTTCTCGGAGTCGTGTGGACTCGAGTCTCATCGGATCGGATGGTGGCCGCAGGTGAAATCTTCGTGCTACAAAGCGGGACCGGTCCTAACCGGCGGATCGACATATCAACTTGCTAGGGCCTCCACGAAAATAAAATAACTAACTTTTTGTATATAAAGTGCATTTGCATTGCATTGCACCTTTCTTATGGTAGTCCGAGATACATGTTTCATCTTTGACGTATGGAGAACACATAGAGCTGGTCAAATCGAGGATCTTCTAATAACTTTTATTATTTTAGTCGGTTGAACCCACTCTCTTTAAAATGAGATAAAGCAGGTGCCGAACTTCAAAAGTTTATAGAAATGACGAGAAAGAGTCCGAATTTATGCAAGGAAATGAGCCATGCGCATCATTATTTACAAACGTGTTTTTTCTTTGCTGAATAGTGAAGTTTTTGTTAAAGGCGCCAGCTAATCTTCTACTTGATTCAGCCATTAGCCCCAAAGAATGTCAATAGAAAACTTTGAGATCTTTTCCACTTCGGATAGCAATGTTGAGGTTTGACAGCCCTGGTTGGTGACTGGTGTAGAGTTGCCCACCCAACCAACGCCCAGGGCTATGTTAGTACGACGCTGTCAAATGTTGTGATGGTATTCTAGGCTGGGAACGGGCCGTAAGTAGTTTTCGAGAATAGCACTCGGCAAGAGAGAGGAATTCCTTACGCGCCGGTCGAACCAGTTTGCTCCAAACTCAAATAACGAAGGCTAACCTCAACCGCAAGTGCTGTTAATACGTTGCGAATGTTTTATAATTGATCAGATGTCCTTTGCTGCTTATGATGCTTAAAACTACTTGAACCTCTTACAGTCTTCGCCAGAATAAAAAAACCGGTTAAGTGCGTGTCGGACCCGCGCACTGAGGGTTCCGTTCCACCCTTAACAGAATTCAGGGTCCACTTACTTTCACTTAACGAAAACATCACAATATATTGCGACAGCAAAAATAACTTTGTTTTTCATAGTGTTTGTATGAAAGACAAAGTTATATTTGCGGTTGATAAAAATGTGCAATATCTCAAAAACTACTGGTTCGATCTCCTTCAAACCAATTTTCGTTGCAAGTTTTTGTTGAGATCTACATCATATATTTTTTTCAAAATTTTCACTTTCTTAGTTCAAAAGTTAGATGGGGGGGGACGCCCATTTTACCACTTTGGAAGCGTCTATATCTCAAACCTTACACTTTAAGAAAAAATGGTTTTAGAAACCTCAACATCATTTTAAAAGACCTATCCATAGACACCCCACACGCATAGGTTTGAGTAAAAAAATTTTTTTAGGTTTTAGTTTCATGTATGGGAGCCCCCCTTAAATATTATTTTTTCTTACTTTTTGTATCTGAATCGAAAAGCGGTGAACAAAATACACCTACCTACCAAGTTTCAGCTATGTGATGCTTATAGTTTCAGAATAAAGTGGCTGTGACATACGGACGGACAGACAGACAGACAGACAGACAGACAGACAGACAGACAGACAGACAGACAGACAGACAGACAGACAGACAGACAGACTTGACGAAACTATAAGGGTTCCGTTTTTTGCCATTCGGCTACGGAACCCTAAAAAACAGGGTTAGCCCCTCTATGACCCAGTGCTATACACCACTAAAAAGTCTGAACCACTAAAACCACTTAGTTGGTAATTTATGAGTTGTGCGTGCATATAGGGACTATCCCAAAAATTCAAACAAGGCTATGATCAAAATATTATAGACCAGAGCATCGCGACTTTGCAGCTCATGTAAAACTTGTATTGTGTCAGTCATTTGGTTGATGAAAAAGCCGATTGCAGCTACTCCATTAGCCGCACAGAACCTCAAACCATAGCTCATGTCGCAAGGTTTAAATTTGAATGCACCTGTACAATCTTACAAGTGGATGCGCAAAGGCATCCTGTTCTTGTCATCTTACAGTTTTTGCGCGTGTCTGGAAGGTCGGTACTTGACTCGAAGATGCGTTATCTGTGTTATTTGGGTTACCGGGACCTGTTTTTGGTGATTGGCCTGTCATGCGCGGCCGGTTAGCGGGCGCGGTTGACGGAAGGTTGTGTTTGTATTTGTAACTTTTAAACAGCCTTTAGTGGGTTAGTGGTTGCTTAAGCCATTAGCGTGGATGTCGAGTACATTTCACCGGAAGTCTTATTAAGAACAGAAACCATTTTATTTATGTAATAAGACGCAATTTTCCAAAAACCTAAATAACTAACTTAAAAAACTTATTTTGAGCCCTATAAAATGCCTGAAGAATGCCAAAGTAAAAAATACTAAGCGTAGTGTAGTGTAACATAGCTTTTATGTACCCGTGAAGGTTATAGACGTATATAACTCCAACCTTTATATAGGTACTTCTGATAAATAGGTACAATATTTTTAATGCTGTCACATTGCCAAGCAACCAGAGACAATGATGTCATGTGTATAGGTAATTGTTTGTTTGTCTGATTATGGCATTGTGTATAGTGCTCAGTGAGCACACATTATGAGCCATAAAATACCTTGATATACACTTCACTATTGTGAGATTAAGGTCAGGATAAGAGATGGTACTATTTGCTAATTTTAAGCTACGTATTTTGTAGGTATATGGGCAATTTTACAAGCTAGTGGATTGTATACTTGAATTGGTGTCCTCTAACATGCATGTTTACTGTTTATCTATCGCTGTGTTTAATTTTTTACCACTAAGATCAACATCCCCCTGCACCCATCACTATCTTTCTGCATGATCTTAGGGCATGATTAGGAGAGAACGCTTTTAGCATTTAGTCCACCTTTTGTACAAATAAATAAGAATTAGATCTTGCTTCAGTCGACGTGAACATAACCAGACGCTAGGAGAATACAATTGATTAGGTTTCACTTATCAAAACTAATTTATATTTACGAAAAAAAAGAATTTTTAAAAAAAGGGTAAAATTAACAACAGTAAATAAGCCATAAGAATTTTAGACTTGTTAGTCCAAATAAATACCTTTATATTTTACATTAATTAATTTAAGAAAAACTTTGGCAAATTCATTTCAATAGATTTCGTGCACAGTGGCGCCTCGTGCCTCCTCTTAGTCCGCAAGAATCACGCGCAGGTTGTCAAGCGTGACGGCTGCTGCATACATTGTCATAATTTAGTCACACTTTTGGTTTTCATGTTTATAACAACCTTTTTGCTGGGCATAAACATGTCAGTCCGTGTCAATGTGAGCATGCGGCACAGCAGTACCAACTATTAATTAGTATGAACATTATAGGCAGTAATGCAATGAAAAAGATCGAGGCGTGATTACAATCCGAATCTATTCAAAGTTAGAGTGAACAGGCTTCTTCTCGGCGAGCTCGTTCCATCTTCGACTCCGTCTTAGTCGCACCTGGCTTGGTCTGGAGTCAAGAGCAAACCCATACTAAATAAAATAAAAAAGGCGTTATGTTGAACGCAATGTCTGAGTGCGTTTAGTAGGTAAGGAAACTACTTTAACCTACGTAACCTACGTACGTAAGATGATAGATGCTAAATACCTATGTGTATTTAATTAATATGGTGTTTTAGGAATAACATAAAACGTATTTTTGTACATCGCCAAGTAAAATATTCAAAGTAAAAACATTATACACCTATGTTGGTAAAACAAAATGAAATGAGACTTTCATCATGTTCAATCACGTAATCCAAATGAAATAGTTTAGTTTGCTTCCGACCAATAAATTGAATAGAATGACAGCATATAATCGCTTATTGTCACTGCTGTGACAAAGGCGTATTATGTAAACATTGGTCACAAATCCACTAAAGTAATCTCAATAGAAAGTACATTTTCTGCTAGAGAGAGTAGTTTTACACTACGCAAATACATTGGAAAATTGAGAAGTTTTTCCGCATGCGTAATCTACCAATGTAGGCAGATTACATTACCCGCTAAAAGGTTGCGTTGCTTTTCGAATAGCCTTATTTAAAAGCAGAATTTCATTGACATAAATAGTTTAATCCAAAGGAACTCATAACTCTTTTCCTATGAAAAGCAGTAGTCGTATTTTTTACCATAACAATGAGTAGTAATAAAAATTCTTCATTACCATATAATATGTTGAGAGTATTTTCTTCAGTAAAGTCGTTCAATGGATAGGTACCTAAGTATAGTAGGTAGGTACACTCAAGTATCGACAGACAACAGAATGCGTAGGCGAAGGTTGTAGCACACGGGTAATGTCATGTAAATAGGCAATACATTACAATTTATGTATAATTGTTCATAACACATACCTGACAACGTTTAGCAAGATTACTGACCTGATGACACATTAAGGAATAAATTATTCACACATAAATATACGTACATATTTCTTTACCCACGAGTAACATAAACACAAACCAATTAAAAAAATACCAAACACGTATAAAACAGGGTGATCCGTACTTTAGAAGAGAAAACAGCAGCAAGGAATTAAATAAGTGTTTACCTTGTAAAATATTTTGAGACTATGATCAGTTTAGTGCGATGTACGCTCGCCTACGGACGTGCTCTACTGTACGCACGAATTACAAATAAGTGATTCAAGTGAACGCAGCGGCCGCTCGCCGCTGTTGTCGATCGCAGCAATGGGCTCGGAGAAACTCATTGCCAACGAGCTCCTGGCGTTCCTGCAACATCAACTGGACGTCATGGATGAGATCAGCGTCATGCAGATCTGCACGTCCAACTTCAATGAAGACGAGATACGCAGAGGCAAGGCGCTGTTGTACGAGTCCATCGGCATGACCGACCGCATGCCATCCCGCAGGAGGGATGATAAGGGAGAGAGGAGCCTTCAGGACATCATCAAGGTGCTGAAAGAAACGGATCCCGACGATGTGCCTACATTTGTGGCGAAGGAGCTACGTAAGCTGCCCCCCGTCACATTCGACCACGTCGACGTCACCAGGCTGCTGAAGGACATCAATATCCTGAAGGCGAGTCTGGCCGAGGTAAAGTTTAAGTTGGAAGCCTCGGAAAACACCATTAGTGCATTACGTACCGAAATGGTTGAGTTACGCAATACTAAATCGGTATGTAGGTCACATGAGGCGTCCAACTTAAACACGAGAAGTGGCGAAAACAACTCATCGCAGTCAAGCGCCGAGTCAGCGAAACTGGAGTCATCGCCGGTCATTGCCGTTGCTGGCGCTAGCGATGCGTCACCCGTCTCACATTCAACCCATCGGACAATGACGTTGCCTGTAGGATGTACGTCACTTGCCCGTGCGTATGCGTCTGCTGCCGCTAGCCGACCTTCCGTCCAAAATAAGCGGCAATCTAAGAAGACTTCGGATCAATCCAAGTCGGAGAAACGCATTCCTGCGCCGAAAGCTTCTTGTGAAGGGGAGCCTGACACGGAGGGCTTCATTACTGTGGAGCGCAAGAAGAAAAAGAAGCCTGTCAGCCGCAATCAATGCGGAACTGCACCGACCGGGCCTAACATGCTGCTGCGTCCTGCGATTCCGACGGCGCTGTTGTATGTTTCTCGCCTACATCACACCACAAAGGCTGAGCAGGTCTCGGAATACGTGCAGAAGAAAACCAACATCACTCTGCGGGTCGTCAAGTTGGAGTCTAGTCGCAATGTGAATTTTAATTCATTTGTGATTAGAATTCCAACTGAAAAGATATCGACCTTCATGAACGAAGGTTTCTGGCCGAAAGGTGTCGTGTTTCGGCGGTTCCGCGGAAGTCTACGCGACACCACGAGCAACACGCCCGTGAAATTGCGTGTATTCTAAAGTATGTATTTTAAAACAATTGTGTAGTTTTATTATTTTGTATGTATGTTAGCCTGTAAGGTATTTATTTTATGGGTCTGTATTGCACTTTGTGATCCGCTGCCTGATTTAAATAAATAAATAAAAATAAAATAAATAAATAAATATGATGCCACATAATGTGGCACAATAAGGACACGTAAGGACGACAGTAATAACTCTATTCAATCAATATTTAATTTTGCACTATGTGATAAATAATGGTTTCTTAAGATCCAATGCTTACCAAGCGAATAATCAGTACCTATGTACATCACAGACATGTGGTGTTGCAGATACATTGACTAAGAAAGTCAATTGAGCTAAAACGATCCTGAGGTTTGTCGCGCGTTCATTGATACATAACAACTAACAAGGTTAGCGTGATCGCACAGACGGACATGAAGACTGTTGTGTGATGCAAGTAGCGAGAGAATATAAAGAGAGAATACCTGTTACTTTTCATAATAAAAGCGAATGGTTGATAAAATCGTTAAGACCAGAGTTTACCCTAGCCCGAGGCACGGATAATATACTATTACCCCGAGGTTAAACGCCGACGCCGTAGCTACTGTTACGGTGTATCTACACCGGCCGGCGGCTTTGCTGGCGGCCTATGTAATTTATTTCGGATACTATGGAAATTGCCGCTGCGGCATGATATATATGCCGGCAGCCATATTATTACGGTGCGGAACACCATGAGAATCTCATTGACAAACGTTATATTCTTTGGAATTCGTGAGAGACTATATAACTTACAATAATAAGTCAACGAATTCTGTATATTAAAGCCCCGACACTGCATCGGGACAAAAGTGGTGTTGGTTCTGCGTAGAAGTAGCGCAAGAACTCGGTCACTATTGTCACAAAATAGTACTGTGACGACATTATGCTTACAACAAATGACTGCATCTCTCACTTTACGCCAAGCGTCAAAGCATGCGCGGTCAAGCAACGGGATCGGATGCGCACGCGCATTCTGAATAAGCTGTTTATTATGGACGCAAACAGCTAAGAAGCCGCTTGCAGCAGCTTGTAAATAGCAGACGCTCAACACTGGCAGTTAGGGAGGTCTTAACTTTTTATCAGTCGATAGATTGGTTGACTTTAAATCAGTTTGAAGTATTGACCGATACGAAGGAGCTGTTATGTGCGCACTTACATAGGTACTATCGAAATCGACACCGCCTGATCGCCTTAAAAGAGCCAAAATGGTTTCACAGTCACAGCAGCACACGACACATGTGCACGCGATTTTAGTTTGAAAGAGGTTATAAGCGGTAGAGAAGTAGAGACCTAAATCTTACTTGTATTAAAAAAAACATACATACACTTACGAAATTATGCACACTTGCTATATCAAACTTTAACGATATCACATACATACAGGTCGAATTACCTCTTTTCGAGAGAGACATTTCCGCTTACAGGCAATTGTATGTCTTCTCTGCTGCATCAAAAATTTACTGATTTAAAAAAAATGTTATAAACAAAATGGCGAATGTAACTGTATGTACACTTCTGCTTGGACTCACTGAACGTCGTCAGCTTAGCACTATGTTCGTCTACACGCACCCTACGTTGTACTGCTATAATTGAAGCCAATTATAATGTTGTTCCGGCAAATAATCTGCTAAACACTTCTTATTGAACGATCCGACCCGATTACTAGGTTCCGATGAATGATGATGATGTGGTAAGTTCTTGAAGATACATATATTTTGCGTTACCTAGATTTATCGCACAACCGTGTCGAAGGCATTGAGGAACGTTGTAATCCATTTTAAGAAATAAATTGATTGATTTGAACTAATTTATACACGGCTAATAAATTATTTAAGTTTGTGAATTATAATTATTTTAGGATACTTCATAAACGACTAAATATTGTAGATTTTTTGACTTCAAACAAAAGTGTAGGCTTGGCAAAAGGAGACTAGATGCAAGACATTAATCAAATCTATAATATAAATACCTACCTAGATATAAAGATACTTTCACAATATTGTAGTAAAAAGTATAAGGTCACACAAAAATCAATCCAATCAATACAATGCTAATGGAAACATTTGTAGAGTAACACTAATTACCTAACTGTAATTTCCATACTATTTCCAAGTTATTGAATACACTTCTCTATTAAAAACTAATTTAATCAGTCAGGTATCAAACGACAGCCGGGCGCCGCATAACAATGGAATTTTTATTGTGTCTCGTTTACACATACTTGACGAGTTAATGTACTAATCACCATTCTAGTCATTTTCAATTAGATTAGTAATTAAATGCAAATGATTATGTGTATTAAAGTATCTCTTACTTTTAAACTACTATTATGTCACATATCACAAAATAAATAGATAATCAAATATTCGTATTACAAATTACAATCGGAATAAATCTGCACACCCAGTTTAATATTCACAAACTTTCCCCGTTTCTCTCGTACGAAATTGTTCTAATATAAACCAATATAATAAACAATTGGCCATCAGCAAACACAGTAAATATTTAAATTCCAAGTTAAGTGGGTGCTATTTGGAAATTGCGAGAAAGTGAAACTGGTCATAGGCAATTGGATAGAAAAGTGAGCCGTGGAAACACGAGAATGATAGGGCGCGACTATATTGGCTAGTGTAAATAACAACGAATGCTGGTTTAAGTATTTTGTCATACTATTTCTAACCGATGTTGCTGCTACCCAACACCAGGAAAAAACGCTTATTCAATGGCGGCGTTTACTCGCTATGTCACAGGAACGTCACTGAATATTGGAGCTTTTAATAGAGAAGCCCATCCCACTAGACTCCTCGCCAAATTCTGGTAATACTGCCGCTGTTTGGTCAGGGACTGTTTTATCAACAGAAGGCTAAAGATATATCAGAAAAGGCTTTTGACTGGGTAGTAAAAGGCGGGAAACTCTCGGTTCTTAAGCAGTGGAAACCACCATGACTCTACAACTAATAACACTTCAACATTGTAAGCATTTGTCATAAAACGGTCAAACTCTACAGGAGGTAGTTACTTATTGATTCGCCACCTTTTTCACCATCGGTCTGGCTTCAGTCTGGTCCACCGGTCTAGTCGGAATGATCGCGATAATTAAATCTTCCATCATTCTGGCGACCAGTCACATCCAGCATACCTGATGTACTTGACTGATGGCGCACAATATAGCCAATCAATAGAATAACAAAAAAGAAGAAACTCAATTTATAAAATATAAAAAACATCACCCTCAGCGCTGCCAATCAATTGTTATCCATCCCTTAAGATGTCTTTGGGGTTTGACGAGTGAGCATTAATCTTTGTCTCAATCCCTCTACTGGGGGCGTATTGCGATCCAACTTAATCCGTTCATTTCCGAGGCAGATCAATTCTGACTCAGTGTAAACGAATATTATCATTATAATAATATTCTAATAATACTACAATGGTATGAATATTAATATTTATATTGTTATATTATAGTAATATTATCAATATAATGCGAAATTGCAATAAGAATTGCTAATTTGACAGTAAATCAGAGCGTTTGAACTGTCAAAACTGCATCGCAATACGCCCCCTGGTCGCAATACTTTTAATTGATTTTAACGCCAATATTTAATTGGGTAGTTGTAAACATGCCCTTACATATTCTTGGTAGGTATTTTCTTTCCTGTAGCTCGGTGC
Organism: Pyrausta aurata; assembly: GCA_963584085.1. NCBI lineage: Eukaryota > Metazoa > Arthropoda > Insecta > Lepidoptera > Crambidae > Pyrausta > Pyrausta aurata. Next base: position 3,541,390 of record OY757263.1, on the reverse strand, counting down.
TTGCCAATTATAGCACCTTTGCTGGAGTGAGTTACATACGAGTACGAAAGCGGGTAAAAGTGAAATGGGTGATATGCCTAGCCGTTTATACGGATCTTTTTTCTCTGTTTATTTTATTTATAAGATTATGCCGCCGATAATTAACTATAGTAATCAGGTTCAGACTTTAGTTAATTAATTTTTACAGGGCCAACATCCCATAGGCGATATAAACCACCATCATACCACAGTTGTTTCCGATTTCCATAAACAAGTGCATTAGTTATTTACTTTGACAGGAGGCCTACTACGAAATACAAAATCCGTCAATACGATTATCGTTTTGCGGATACGAAGTATTTTGTAATTCGTATAATCAAAACGATGATCACAATGACTAATAATTTCGTTCGTTTCGTAGTAATTAAATGAATATTAGGCACCAACCCCATAATTACATTTATTTTTGGGATTTATGACTAATATTTATTTAATAAGTAATGTATCTGGCTTGTGCTTTCATTGTTCAAGCACGCCTTAACTCTATTTTTTTACTTTTAAAACCTTAAGAGTTAATTATACAAAACAACTATACTTGTTAACATATTTATGTACTTAAATCATGTGACAATCAAAAGCGCGCACCCCGTACACAAGTCATTCATTTTATCCGTTACACTTGTTTGTATCTGGATTAATTGCTAACCTTTCATTCCGGTTCAAATATTAACGAATTAAGTGCGCCGTGTGATTTCCCATTGTTTGGACCGCTTTATGCAACGCTTGCGCAAGAACGGTGAATATAGAATAATACTTACACTTACTTGCAAGACGAGGAAGTCTTACATTGTGCTCGAATATTTTGACGCTTACGACTTACTTCTTATGTATAGTTGTCAAATTATAAACTATATATTTTATAGTCCGGTCTGCAGCCCGTGTTGCACAAATATGTTGAGATGCTGTTTAGTGCTGAATGCCGTTTCAGCACTAGGGGGGGGGGAATGTTGTCGTTGGAAATTGTCTATGGTTACATCAGTTAAAATTAAGAAGAATTCGGTGTGTCAAGTGTCATCGGCGATATCGTGCCCATAAAAAATTATATAGTATTTTCCATCTTTATCGAGTTTCGCTTCATATCTTGAGCCCTGTGTATGCGTCGGCTACAATGCTTCTGCTATGCCTCATGCATGAGTCATGACGAGGGTATGAATTAAAAAGATATATTCAAGTGATTATATTATATCACATGAATAAAAGCACAAAAATACAGGGGAAAAAAAGGAGATTGTCAAATACCAGCACGTCGGTTTTGACTTAATTAATACTTTTCTTTGACGTCTATTTAATACTTTTTACGGTTTTTCCTTTATATTATGTTCATGAATACTATTAATTAGTAACCCAATTCAGTAACATACGGGGTAAAAACGGGTAAAAGTAGATTATTATAAAGTAATTTACATGCTTGCACTGCAGATTTTACACTTATCTGTATTATTCTAGTTTCTAACGTTCCGTTTCTATTGCCTCTTAATTTACTCTCCTAGTGACTATTAATAATACTTGTTAGCAAATTGTATGACGTTTATTGCTTGAAAGTAAAATTGTACATGAATATGTGCGAGCGTTTCCGATGACATTCACTGTGTGCAATGTAAGGAAATGATAATTTCTATGAGTTAATTTCATTTGCATATTATGCCACATCTTATTTGCAGAAAATATGTATTTATGTAATTGTGTATCTAAGCGATTAAGAAAATTGAATCTATCTGTATTGTATCACCGCCTTTTGAAAGCTTTTATTAAATGGGCTTTTATTGGATAATATAAATCACTTTACACTTTACAGGAAGGATTAATTGAATGTTGCCTGAAAATATTTAAACTGTTTATTTTATTTATTTAAAGACTTTATTGCACAAATTATGGTGTACAAAGGTGGACTTAATGCTAAAAGCATTCTCTGCCAGTCAAACCTTTAGGTCATGCAGAGAGATGGCAATGGGTGCAGCGAAAATAATAAACAGAAAAGAAATAAAAAAGCAACAATTAACTAATATGTATAGTAAAGAATAAACCTACATAAACTACTGAAATAACATATATTTTATAAACATACTTAAACTAACACAAAATAAATAAATTATATATAAATAAACATATATACAAATATTATGCAATTATCTATTCTTTGAGGAATTGTCTGTATCGTTCTCAATTCATTGTAAACGCATTGGATTCATGTCATCTTTTAGAATTGACAAATGCATAATATTTTAATTATTAGCCACACCTGGGCCGTCGATGTGCGCTCAACAAGGACGCAAACTGCGACTTTCTCTAAGGCCGCCTACGGACGGACTGAATGTCGCAGGTCACCTGCATTCCTTTCGCATTTGGCAGGTTCCCATTCGCAATTTAGGGCGAGAGAGCTCTTTTTGGTGCATAAGTACTTTCTTTTGTTTTATTGGAAAGACAGACAACTCGATAACCTAATGATCGCTCAAAGAACAGATAAAGAAGAATGGAAGGCTAAAGCCGATGCCATCGCAACAATACAGCTTCTTCCTTTCTTAGATAGTCTTAAATTAAGTTTGTAAAAAATCGAAGTTTAGCTTTTTGACCCTGATGAATGCGAGAAAATATTGCTGACGTAGGTACATGATCGAATTTGCTGTTGGGTTTTGCCATTTGGCACGATAACCACAAAAAGGATGGTAAATGATGTATTTAGTGGTCGCTAGAAGCTCATTTGAACTGTCATTAGGATACAAATAGTTTACTAAATATCGCGTGGTTAATGGAACATAACAACAATTTAGTAGCCTCTCATCAAATATGTTGAAGAGACTCGGTGAAATGGTTGTTCTATACACCCATTTTTTCGTATTATTGTCACTTCTACCGTCATTCGAACTTCTACCTTCGATAGAAATTAAAAAGACTGCTAATAATTATGTGAGTAAAATAAGCGTTTCCGAATTCAAAATAAGCACTTTATTTTAGAATCAAAAGTTATATTGAACGAAGCCAGTAACAGGACCAATAAAAATATCTTCGTGACTCCAAAAACCGCTAAAATGGGTGTAGGTTATGTATGCAAGCAGGATGCATCCGTATCAATTGGATACCAAGTCTCAATTCTATACCATCAGATCTATCAGTTAGACTGAGCCCAAAAAAGATATGGTGTATCAATTGTAATGGACAGTGGTTGAGTTTGGGGAGATACTTTTGCCAAGTAATGGAATGCTACATGTTTGAGTTCTTGTGTTTCCATAAACATTTACTCCTCACTTTATTGTCCCTGATGACATATTTTTTTACTATTGAATGATCTAATGTAAAAAATAATACTCAGGGGCCATATACAGCCGAGTGGACAGATCTAACACTGTGTCGCGGACCAAAATCTAAGAATGTCTCCGAGGTATCGGCGGTAGTGGACAAGGAAAGCAACGGCCATTTTGTGTTCAAGCTCAATCTCACCTTCCCTAAAGAATCTGCTATTAACGGAGTTGGTACCAATATAACACTTATCCTTTTAACTGACAAAAAATCTGTGTGTTAAAATTTTCTTCAATATATTAGTACACTTACAATACATTAATTTTTGGTATGTTTTTTTATTAGTATAAGACTACAGTTTACAACGCAGAAAAGGAGCCAAAGCGGAAATTATTTGAGTACAAAGTTACTGAGCCGTGTCGAAACTTATTTATATTTGCTGAGATCGCACGGCAGCAAATAGGTTCTGCAGATTGTCGTGTCAAACCGGTAATTATTTTTCTTATTTTTAATTAGCAGAAACGTGACAGTGATTGATCACCTAAAGCAAAATACTATGGATGAAGTGGGCAATCACTATACTTTTGTAACATCTCTTTAAGTGGGCAATGGCTACATTTAGATTTCTTGCATATTTTGCACTGTTGCAGTGCAATTGGTATCATGTTTAGTTTCTATAAATTAACCTTTTAAATAAATAAAGTGCTTATTGACGAAAACAGTTAACAGATTTATTTCGCGCACATTTATTTGAATATTGAAGTACTTATGTTCGTATTTTACACGATAAATTTTACAAACTGACGAAAAAATTTGGAATGGGATTAACTAACTGATACATTTTTTTTTCTTTCAGGGTTTACATGCTATGAAATATGATTTTACGCAGATGATATACATGTTCTTTGGACCGAAATTTTATTACGGAAAATATTTTTTCCATAGCTTAGTTTTTAATAAGAATGGAAATGTAGTATGTTTTGACCAAATTCTTGTCATAAGAAAGAAATGATGTGAAATAACATTTAAAAACAAAATAAATATTTCATAAAAACTAATTAATTGTCCGTTGTTCATCGTTAGTCTATCTATCTATACCATCCAAATACCTGTTCTACGGAAACAGTTGTTCCTATGTGTGTATGTAACATCCAATTTTGTTTTCTTTTTATAGTTATATTTTTGATACACGAGGAAATAATTAAACTGGATATTTTCAGCATAATAAGAAAAATACGATAAGTGAAAGTTATGTTTGTGTAATTTATGAATCATACAATATAATTGTTATATTTGTCATTTGAAGTTTCGCCACTCAAATTAAAGGCTAACTGAATGTCCCAATTGCTGCATACTTGCCCGCACCGTAGGTAGAACAATGCGTTTCTGCGCCAAATATCAGTGCCTTATGAATATTCAAATTCCCGACATTGTCTTTACGTGTGTAGACAGCCTTGCAATTACTACGTTGGGTTGATCCTGAGCAGCCTACTATGAAAAATGAAATCCGTCAATATAATCATCGTTCTGCGGATCCGAAGAATTTTTAGTATGCAATCCTTACTATGAAATTCTTTCGGATCTAAAGGACAATCATCTGAAATGTCGGATTCGTTTTTCATAGTAGGCCCCTTTACTATCAGCTCTTACTATAAATCTTCTGAACTGAACTACCTAGTATTTATGACATCTAATATGCGCGTTAAAATCATAAAAGGTTCAAATCAATTAGCCTTCTTTAGGGGTTGATAATTCGGTTCGGAAGCCTTCCTGGAACGTGAAATTGCAGGAAAATGTTGCAAAATTTACGAAAGTCATTTCAGATTTTCGTTAAAAATGGCTAAGAACACCAGTGATAAAATCATCTATGACTCAAAAAAACTAAACGAAAATCGGTTCATCCGTTTGAGAGGTAGGACCACAAACAGGCACGTTAAACTTATAGAGGTTATTATTCGTCCAAGGCTGAAATCCGTAAATTATAATGCCGCGGTAAGGTTAAATTTTTACACGTGATTTTACATAATATTTCAGAGTAGGTAATTAATTATTAACTTTTTAATACTTGGTAGTTTTGATACGGCTATTCTCATGTATTGATAGTCACTTTTTTTTTGCAAATATTTTTTCAAGTGAAATCGAATCTCGGCCGTTTCGCGTAGCTATTGACTTGACTATACCTGTCACTTTCGTTATTACCAGGTAGAGGTAAGATAGAGAGAGAGGTGAGACCAATTATGGCATTAAGTGAATGGGACTCGACTGTGAGAACGGAGGACAAGTTACACACAATATGTGTAATTTTTGCATTATCTTATAATTATCTATAGATTAAGCGACTACTTAGACAAAACTGGGTTTTTGGGATGTGCTCATTGTCTGGGTTGTTGTTTTGATAATAATTGATGCTTCATTCCAAACTTATTAACTTTCAAAAGAAAATAACTAGCACTCGCAGTTTGTACATATAAAAAAAAATTAAGTCTGCCAACATCCCACTGCTAGGCAAAAGCCTCCTTCATCTATGAGGTGGTTTGAGCCGTCTCCACCACGCGGGCTTAGTGCGGATAGATGGAAGGATTTTTGCAAGGCAAGCGACAAATCTGCTGCAAAAAATATCATCCAATATCAGCCGGACACAACGGCTTACCGTGCCTTACGTACGTACGTGAACCGGTGATGCTCGTGATATACGTCACTTATACATATAGTTGGAATGGTCACCCATTCAAATACTACCGCGCCGTTAATCACTACCAAAGCGCTACGTGCCGCCACTCTGCTACGGGCACAACACATATCAAATATTTTCTGCTGTGTTGTAGGTACGTTGTTATTAAATGTAATTAGTCATTTTATAATAAAAGAAGTATTTTGACCTCTTCGATATGTTTATATCAACGTAAGATTGATTTATTAAACTAACATTTGATTTAACCCAAGAAATTTACAAGACAGTCTCTATGCAAGCGAAAATAAATAACTTATCTACATTAAATAAATTACTACTTGATAGTAAAAGTAAGTATTAACTTTTATAAATAAAAACATCTTGTCATACTTACCTCAGTCAGCTGTACATAATCGGAATGTTGATGTCAAAATAATGCGTCCACCAAAAACAATGCATAGCGATTGTTCTTTTCGCTCGCTGCAATTTCTAAGTCGTTACTATTTGTCCAGCTTACATCTGTTAAACAATGGGCGAATTCATCTCCGGGGTATTGTTGTGGTCTTCCTGGTTCATCGCTTCGAGTCTATTTGATTGCTATATACAGATTGCGAGGCCAACCTTTTTGACTTACATCTGTTTCCGATTATTTTATTATTATCGGTAAATAAGTGGCGAGTTCCAACGATTTACATTTCTACCCGACACATCCTATTATATTGCATATTTTAACGTACGCTCAAATAGATAATTATTGTAAAACCTATCACTTAAATTAGACACTGTTTAAATGTAGAATAGTGTTTGTATAGTTTTTAGTATCAGCTTCTTTTCTCTGTAAGTGAATATGTATTCTTTAAGAGAAATAAAGTTCTTCTTTAACCGTAAATGTGTATTACGTCTTATTATTATGTCTCATTATTCAATGTGTCACAATGAGGGCTACCGTTTTCGTGATCACTAGTTGGCGCCACTGGCGCGTGAGGTCCAGAATATAGCATTTATGGTGTGTAAATTGGCATGATGGAGAGATATAAAATCAAGTTAGCCATTAAAACTAAATATTACAATACATCGGGCATGCCGCAGTCCAGATTTGTTAGGAAAACAGGAGTAAGTACACAATATTTAACATTTATTTTCTTAGTCCCCTTTTAAAACAGTCTCAATTATTTATCCGTAAGTATTTGTCATAATTAATAGAAATTATTGCTAAATATTCGAAACATTAATCTGAATAGAAATAAACCCGCACATCTAACCCACAAACAGTGCTATTTGACATTTCGGAGACCTCACGCTACACAAGCGCCCCTAGCGGCGAATTCATACGCGTTAGCCCTCGTGTCTGTGTAGGATAGCTGTTGTTTTAAATTTGGTAAGGAACATAACCTATTCTTTATCCATTTCATGGGACTTGCTTATACTAAACGATGCGCGTCTTACGAAACCTATTCAACATTTTCTGCCCTGTCTGCGCGTAATAACACCGTATCGTGATGTTGTATTATAATTATATCTTGTTTCAATGTGTGTGGTTAGTTTCGACATTGATTTGTATTGTAATGTTACGTCCGTAACCGTGAACTTTAGTTTGGTTGGTCGTTTCGCGCATCTGTCTGATCTGAGTCGTGTGGTACATACAACACACTCTTGGACCCTAAAAGGATGATTATTTTCGAATGATGTTTGATTTGAGGCCTTCTTAGTTTGCTCGTTTTTTTTATTTTTCGTATGGGTTTGCTCTTGACTCCAGACCAAGCCAAGTGCGACTAAGTCGGAGTCGAATTATGATACTTACAATTATGATGTTGTAATCATAACTGCGCTGCGCCCTTCGTTCTTCCATTATTCTTTTATATCTTTCATATGACATGACATCCAGGTGAAAAAACTGGGGGATATAGAAGAAAAAAATGTCTTAATGGCGCTCAAGTTGTTAAATTTACCGAAAAAACCTCATGAACCGATCATGGTGGTCAAAAATATTGTTTTATTTGCTGTATATATTTTATTGCTAACGTCTTGGCATTGCTGCTACTGCCGTAGTCACAATGGCAAGCTGCAATCCGTTAGAGACTATATGAAGCATCATATTTTTCGTTCGCATTTTTGCCAACATGTCTGATACTTCAGAGTATAATTATGATTGCTAATGCCTATAAATACCAATAAAAAAAGAATACTTATTTGTCCACAGTTGAGATCTACCTGTCGCCAGTTGAGACGCACTGCAGTAATGTGGACTACTTCATCCCCGACGAGAACAACGAGACCAAAGGCCTGTCAGATGATGCAATGAACAGGTAAATAACACTACTTAAGATTAAAAATTGTACTTGTAATAATTTGCTTGTCTGACTCGGAAAACAAACAACTGCGTTCTGAGCTATCCCGGCTCATGTTTGTACTACTCGGCCACCCTGATATTGGCAAGCAAGTCGAAATTAATGAGTGTTATCTTTTCATCGCATAAGCTGCTTTATCACTATGAAAATTAAAAATAAATTATGAGTATTAACATAACCAACTCAGTGAGTTTACAGTTTTACATATACCTACTTAAAGCTATTTTTAAGTTAAAGATACATTGATTAAATAAAACATAAATTAATTAAAGTTACATGGTGAACCGAATCTTATTTCATAAGGTGTATTTGGAATGAAAAAAGGAACCTAGACAAATGAATTGTTTCAGAATAGAAAGGAATTAGGTTGTTTCTGTTAGATTTATTTACGTAGGTAAGTTTGACAAATTACGACTATTTATTGAGTCTCATTTCTTAACAGAACCCTAAACTTACATTGATTCATTGTTGGACATGTTGTCAGTTGTGATGATGCCGTTCGACAGGGGACGCTATAGTGTCCCAGTTTATTGCCACTGAGTGTAGTCGAGACTTCCGTTTAGCGGTAACTCAGTAACATTATGATGATCCGAGACCATATTACGAGTTATGTATGTGGCGTAATGATGCACTGTAACTATCAACATTTATAACTGGAGACAGTTTGAAATACAGAAAACTATGGCGACAAAATCATTTTTCATCCTATTTGATGGTTTTTTTTTCAATATAGTTCTGGTGTTTCGTGTTGCAAAAACTAATGTTTCATTTTTGGACAGCTATTATATAATACTTAAAAGGCGATTACGAACACAAAGTAGGTAATAAGCAAAAACTAAATTAACCCGTTCTGTTACAAAATTCTCAAAGTTAGTTTGCATAATAGAATAATTTGCTAGAAATACCAATTTGCTTGTAGTTTAGACGAAAAATCTAACGTTATTCCTGTTTCACAACGTAAAGAATACTCATATCGTATACATATTACCGAATAAGTGTGTCATGCTTTTTACAATACAATTATTATTGGGGATTTGTATAAGTCGTAGAAGTGGCATAAAAAGTGCAGGCTGTTATCCTTCAATATGTTATAAGACAGAAGATGAGTATTGCATGTAGGTAATTTAGCTTTGAACGGTCTTACTGAACTTATTTCTTTGTGTTTGCATGCATTGTGTTGTGTTGCTAACTCCACATGTTGCAATAATCGATATTTTGTTGCTAAATTAACTGGCAATGAGCTGGTTTCACAGGAACTGCAATTTTTTAAAGATAATAACTTAATTTTCAATTATTTATTCGTAAGTTATTTTGCACTGGCATCCTAGAGCTGGTTTCTTTAGATCTGTACTAATAATGCAATGGCAGAATTGACACAGTAAAATCTAAAAATAGGATTCCGCAAATGATTTTACTTTCATGTACCAAGTTAGTAACTAAGTCCATTGAATTGTTAGGTGGCACTTCTGTTAACTTATGGGCATACCCGAGTATTAAAATAAGACATGCAGAAGGTGTGAAAATACCTTGTCAGTGGATAGTGCAAATGAGTTATAATAAATTATGATGAAAAAAAGATGCAAATTCGACGGTAGCTCATTCATCTCATATCGAACATATCAAGGAGCTAGCTTTCTAACGATTAACTTTCACCTCGTTATTTAATTACGACAAATGAGAGGTCCATAAATTAGTATTTGTGTAATCTAATGCTTTAAAACCGGTTAAGTGCGTGTCGGACCCGCGCACTGAGGGTTCCGTGCCACCCTTAACTAAATTCAGGGTCCACTTACTTTCACTTAACGAAAACATCACAATATATTGCGACAGCAAAAATAACTTTGTTTTTCATAGTGTTTGTATGAAAGACAAAGTTATATTTGCGGTTGATAAAAATGTGCAATATCTCAAAAACTACTAGTTCGATCTCCTTCAAACCAATTTTCGTTGCAAGTTTTTGTTGAGATCTACATCATATATTTTTTTCAAAATTTTCACTTTCTTAGTTCAAAAGTTAGATGGGGGGGGACGCCCATTATACCACTTTGGAAGCGTCTATATCTCAAACCTTACACTTTTAGAAAAAATGGTTTTAGAAACATCAACATCATTTTCAAAGACCTATCCATAGACACCCCACACGCATAGGTTTGACTAAAAAAAAATTTTTAGGTTTTAGTTTCATGTATGGAAGCCCCCCCTTAAATATTATTTTTTCTATTTTTTGTATCTGAATCGAAAAGCGGTAAACAAAATACACCTACCTACCAAGTTTCAGATATGTGATGCTTATAGTTTCAGAATAAAGTGGCTGTGACATACGGACGGACAGACAGACAGACAGACAGACAGACAGACAGACAGACAGACAGACAGACTTGACGAAACTATAAGGGTTCCGTTTTTTGCCATTCGGCTACGGAACCCTAAAAATGGAACCATTCGAATAAAAGTACCTAAAAAAATCAACTACCATGTCCGTGGTCCTCGCTTGCATTTGTTTATTTATTACTTAAGTTGTATTTTTATTTTATTTTTATTTATTCAAAGACTATTGCACAAATCATGGTATACAAAGGTATATGGTATATGGTGTATTTTCAATTAGTGCTTGTTAAATATTTTTGTATCCCAAAAGATTCTTGGTACAAGCTCGCAAATAGCAAAGATATTAAGATACGAGGTTCCTTGCACTGTTGCCGATTTGCTAAATTAATATAATCTGTTCAGAGCATAAATGAATTTGTCAAACAGTTCTTAGACCTTGAGCCGGATCGGTCCAACTGGGTCGATCGCCAATGGTCGCTAAATCGATAAATTGATTCATTGTCTCTCGCACTTGCGGTCAATGATACTGTTATCTCGATTAGACGGTGGACTTTTTGGCTTAGGTCAATGTCCAGCCTAAAGTTCTGAACTCATCAAATAAGACAACATCACTCAATTAACAAAAAATTGTCCACACACGAACCCAAGGAAGTCAAAGCACAATTTTACGGACCCACCTAACCTAACCCGGGTGTAAAATAAAGTACGAGCCCTGAAGAGGATTTTTCTGTAGTAAATAAAATACTCGTTTATTGTTCTATTTTTTTAAATTATTTTCTTTTTATTTTTTTTCCGTGTTCTAAACTCGATTGACTACCACCCCAAGGGGGTGGTCCCTTAAATTTGGCTCGTACTTTCTTTTACACCCCGTATATTATGGTCACTAATTGTGGAACAAGCCGTAAATGTACAATCCGAAAATTATGAGCCTCAAAAATATCGGCGACTCATTTTTATTTATATAGACGAAAACAACTATTAAACTTACTTCTACATCTTCATCATCATTATCAGCCAAAGGACGTTCACTGAACGTAGGCTTTCCACACGGTTTTCCACAGCGACTTGTTGTGAGCGGTCTGCCTCCAGTGTGATCCTGCGATCTTTACGAGGTCGTCTGTCCATCTTAGTAACATGAAATCCTCGTGCATTACAGGCTGCACATGGCACGGTCCACGGTGGCGCTGTTCATCGTGGCCTTCCTGTCGCTGTTCGTGGCCTTCTGGACCGGGGTCGTCGGGTGCTGGAAGCGGAGCCCGGGCAACATCACCGCCACTGCGATACTCATGCTAGTCACATGTGAGTAGATCTGCCCTTTAATTCGAACTAGCGGACCCAACGAACTTTAATTCGCCCCCGGACCCAGTTATTATCCCATTCGGGGCCAAGACTAATTCAACAAAGCAAGAATCATTAAAAAAACAGTCCATTCGTTATCGAGTTTTATGTGGTATAAAGAAGAGATACATTAATTAACACAGAGCGGGCTGAACTCGATTCATGTCGAAATAAATGTCACGAAATAATTTTTGTATTGAAGCCAGACATCTCACTACATGCCACGATCTCACTCGATGTTTGATGTTCGATGAGAATGGATTTAATAATTATATACCATGGTAGTAGTATCAGAACGTCCAAATCATAAAATTCTTCAGCTGGCAGAGAATTCCATACCTTAACCGTCTTCGAAAGACATGTAGAATGGAATCGTTCGATGCCTATTACTGATATTAACTGTGTACGCCTTAAGTTGAAGCTACCCGCGTTTTGTATTCGCTATACTTCTGCAGTATTTTGGTGATCTAACTAAATTATAATATTTTTTTAAATGTTTTCAGGTCTTTTAGCGGCGGGGGCGATGGCGCTGTGGCACGGGGTGGAGTTCTACGAAAAGGAGAAGGTCGTGGGCGAAGAGTACTACCAGCAATGGCCAAGTGTAAGTTCTATGCAAATTCATACAATAAAGTACCTATTTAGTTAACGTTCTAAAACTATGTACTTCAATATGTAGCTCATTTAGGCAACGGTTATACCATCAGTCTGGCGTTAGTTTGGTCCATCAGTCTAGCTAATCAGAATAATCGGAGGATGATCATGTAACATACATTGACTGACAGATTGATGAAAATTAAACCGTAAAAACTGTCCATCCATTCTTGTGTCAGTCCAGACTGGACTGAACTGGACTGATGCCAGACTGAGCATGTTTAACATTTGTCATATTTTAAGTAAATTGCAAAAATAATAAACACCAGTCTGATTATCTATTTCACACTGGTATGTGCGTTAATGATCGACACAAATTATTATTTTTGTCGATTTTAATCAAGTTGCAGCTGAGAATGACATAATATAAAACTACGTTTTTACTCCTTCATTAAGATGTACCTGGTTGAATAAGATTTAAATCTAACGTAGCAAACAGTTAGCCCTAGTATTACTGTGATAATAACCTATTGCGCCGCCGCACGGCAGGTGTTAAAAAACAACTCTTCGATCTGGTACGACTGGTCATACATCATGGCATGGCTGGCCGTCGGAGTCTCCCTAGGGAGTTCTGTGCTGTTCTTCTCTGCTGCCGTATGCCTCAGCAAGGAGAAACAGCGGGAACAGCAGAATAACGTGCAGTACATAATGCCAGGTTAGCGTCGCGGCCATCTTGTGATGGCGGTCATTTTGACGAGATATGCTGGATTAACGCTTGGTTTCGGCGATTTTGTTTCAGGTTTTAGGCTCTTTTGTACATTATTACTCTGTCATCCCCAGGTGTTTTGTTAATATCGTATTTTTATTTTATTAGAAGACACATGCTATTATCTGTATGTAAGTTTATGTACCTACATGTACCTGGATATTTTATAGAAAACTGTAAAAATATTTTATAACATTTATTTATAAGATTATTTATTTAATTTATTTCCAATGAAAAAATATATTAAGTTCACATTTTTAAGAATTTATTTAAAGATATTTGCCTATTTATTTTACGAAAATATGATTTCAAGTAGAAATATATTATTTATTTGTTATATTATTAAATATAGGTACATTTTCATGTAATTTACATCATAACTAACAAAATGCTTTTCTCTTTCTTTACATGTTTCTATGAAACTTGGCTACTGCGTTTTAACGACGACGATGCGACCGGTTAACGCACTGTATAACGCGCTATTTCTTAATATCTGGTTTATGCCATCGCAATACTAACTGCTTCCGACGATATTAACATACTATGGTGCTGTACTATCCGACACAAACAAATTGTACATAAACGATACATGAAACCCGAACGATACATTAAAATCCTTCTGTACATACAATGGTAACTCCATTTACAACCGATACCACCCCGAAACTTACTATAAATACCGGTTTCTTCTGTAACGAAATTACATTTATACATTTATCAAACACTTGTACAAAAAACAAACACACAAACCATACAAAATCGTGTGTCAACCGGTATAAACCAGATATTGCGTGATAACGCTCGCGTGTGGTACGACTGGTCGTACATGGTGGCGTGGTGCGGCGTGGGGCTTGCGCTGCTGTCCGCCATCTTGTTCTCGTCCGCCGCCATTTGCTTGCGCGGCGAGAGGGAGAGGGAAGAGGCGCTTAACATGCAGTACCTCATGCCCGGTACGCTTCTCGTATTACATTTACCGTCGCGCAGACCTATCAAGAGCGTCACCGTTTCATCTCCATTCGTTTAGTATTGCTTATATGAAGCTCCTTACAGCAACCTCGACTCACGAACCTTAGCAAAATAAGGCCATACGGTGACGTTCAAATATGTCTGCTAAGGCTGTGCTCATCAAGAGTTACCAAGATTTTGAACATAAAACTGCAGTTAAACCACAAAACATTGAGTCTTTTGTAAATATTAATTTCAAAATTAGAGCTTTGTGAAATGCATGACTGGGGAAGGAGACTTAATGTCCATTAACTTCTTTAATTTAAGTAATCAACTAAAAACTGAATAAGATGATAAAATCAAAGTTATTCTCAAAATACAAAGAAAATTAATTGATCATGATTTGTCATATAATAAAAATATCGTATAGAATACTTGAACAAGAATTAATTTCGAAGATGCAGAGAACTTTGCATTTTTTAAAAACTTAATAAAAGAAAACTTCAACCTCAAATACAAGTCGAACTCATCCCCATCCTCCACGTTTCAGTGTACCCCCAGAAGCAGCAGTACGCATACGCCGGGTACCCGCCGCCGCAGGCGTACCCCGGCCCCTACTACCACGGGTCCCAGTACGGGCCCTACAACTACTGAGCCAGCGACCAGATGAGGGACCTCGTGGCGGCGCACTTCGCCAACGCGCCCGCGCCGCAGGCACCCGCGCGTAACCGACCCCCCACCCCCTCCTCCCTCGACACCTACAACTCCCACCGCAGGCTCGCCCGCCCGCGCCTCGGCGACCGCAAGGTCTACCGCCCCGTGCGCCGGCACACGCTCTCCCGCATAGACGAGACCCCGCCGCGGACGCCGCGCGCCCGCTCCAAGAGCCTCCAGCACTCGGCCGACTTCTCGTCCACGCGGCCCGTGCTCCGCTCGCGGTCCAACATATCCGCCGACACGAGCCGCAGCGTGCCCGTCTGCAACGAGAGCCACGAGATCGGGAACCAGCTCGAGAGCGGCAGCCCGCAGTACGCGGAGCCCGAGAAGGGCTACGACTCCAACTCGTCGTACGACCGGCCGGCGTCCATGAGCGACCTGCCCATCGTGGTGCCGGTGGACCCCGCCACGGGCGCCTACGTCCCCTACCCGGAGTACACGTACTACCACGACGACGGCTGCAGGCTCAACCGCTTCAGACTCAAGAAGCGCATGAAAAAGTTCTCGTCCAAACACAGCAATCTATATTTAGCGTTCATGTACTGAGCGCGAGCGCGGGTGTTGAATCCAGGATCCGATCAATGGTTACGAGTTTCGATCGAACGCCGTTGCAGTGTATGACGCCACAGCCCATTGTTTTCCAAAGTTGTGTTCTACGCTGTTTTCAGGATATTCATACACTGTCTTTTAAGATGGGTTGCCCGAATCTGGTTGAAATGATAGATCTGTTTACTTATTGGCACATTTTTTTTGCGGAACGAGTTCTTCGAAAAGTTCAAGATTACATTTGATTTAATGCTGTAGAATATTCGATCCGACCGAACGTCGAACGACTCGCTGCCGCCTTTGAGCACGGCCTACGAAACTCTGACTTGTGATCTTTTAGAAACTTCTGCGTGACGTTTCATTTTCCAACAATTTTAATGAATTTTTAGTTAATAATGATATTTTAACAAGGTACTTGTTTATCAGATATGCGTGAATACCTATAGTTTAGGTGTAAGTAGAAGGGTAGATGTGGATTCTGCCATAAGTGTATGCGATTCAAACAAACGTTAGTGATAGGATCATAAAATATTTTGTTAGATGAGTATCTAACAAGTTGTCACGTGATGTAAGAATGTTAGTAGACTACATACGTTGAACAAATTCTATGTATATTGGAATATTGTGCCTTTTTGTAACGTAACAAGAACAAATGCTCACTTGTATTGTATTGTATTGTAATTAGAATATACATATCCTCAATTGTAACTTTATTAATTCGCAGTAGGTGACATCATAACAAAATACGTATACTACTATGCAATTTGTATTATTTTTTTTTGTGTTTAGAGCCACTTTGAATAATTTGGACAGTTGTAATGTATTACAAAAAAATATTATTATTTTTTTATTTGTATAACTCTGCGTAGATTATGTACCTCCAACATAAAAACAACCGAGTAAATCCGCCCTATATGGATACTTTTAGTACAGTTTGTATAAGATATTTTTCAATAATATTTAATAATTATATTTTAGTCAGAATGTCAAGGTACTGAACCAATAATTTTGTAAATTAATGATCTAGTTTAATTAATCGGATACGATATTAGAGATTTTTAGCATATTTTTCACTTGGAATGTATTTAAAATTATAAATAAAAAATGTAAAATAATTCACCAGTCTATTCATTTAACTCGGATGTCTTTTTAGATGTAGGCATATTTAAAGGGATTGTAAGTTAAATTAGAATTGAAAAATAAAATACGTTTATTTATCGTATTTGTACAAAAATATTGAATTAATATGGCGATATGGACGTAATTATATGGATGGAATGAACGTTTTGTTACATACATTTCTAAATTTAAATCTCATGATCTAACTACTTTACGGCAAATTAATATGCCTCATATTATGACATGCATTGGTTTTAAAATGATCACTAGAATTAATTTGATGGTAAGGCACAGTAACTATTACACAAATAAAATTGTAAATGAAGTAATAATTACACACACATACCTAATTCCACTCGTGTCATCGATTGTAAATCCAACATAAATAATAATTTGAATTCGGACAGCAGTTTGCCGATCGACGTGACAACTTTTTTTTAACAGCGGTTTGTCATTTTGCTGTCGACACTTTAACTATAAGACATGACGGGTCTAAACGCGAATAAAAACTTATGAGTTGCTTTTACTCACTGCTCGACGTTTCGGCGGTATTGCAACTGCCGTGGTCACGAGTCAACTGGTGGACTGCGCCTGCGCGAGCGGTCCAAAGTTTCTTCTGCCACCCTCACAACACCAGATTAATTGTCAGTATATCGGCTTGAAGATGTAGCGGCGATGTCGCAATCCACCAGTTGACTCGTGACAATACAGCCGAAACGTCGAGCAGTGAGTCAGAATAACTCATAACTTTTTATTCGCGTTTAGACCCGTCATGCCTTATTTTATAGTTATTGCAATGCAAAGCGAAAGTTTAAAATCCTATATGTCGACATCATAGTCGGTGTATTCTCAACTGAGTCCTGTCAGTGTCCTGTCTATCTCGCTTGCACTTGGCGATAAGCGGCGTGCTGCATCTTCCTATCTCTTTTGACATGACCTCACGACTCAGATGGTAACGCACCGACTATGTGCCATAGTACTTATAATAACACAAACTACTTAAATAGGTAATGGTGAAATACTTTATATAGGGGTGTCGATGATGGGTCCTGGGTGCGACAGCGCCCGCTTCCTCTCCTGAACTGCGGTCACCAGCTTCCTATACGGTCCTAAAGGGAGCCCAAGGGACTTCATGTCACTCTCCGTGAGAAGCATGAGTGCGTCCAAGTCAATTTGTTCGTCCTTGAACTTCTGCACGTATTGGGAAAGTCCCCAGGCGGTAAGAAAGCGTTCGAGGGAAGCGTATGCCGATTCCTCGACCTCGTTCTCTTCGTCAGAGGTAATTGTTGAGCTTTCTGAAATTGAAGAAGTTTATTTTTTGTATTAAAAGGTAGCAAATGGACCTTCTTAAAGATGAAATAAAAACCAAAAATTGCGCACGGGTGGGATTCGAACCAGCATCTTTCAGGCTTACCGGGCCAACTGCTCTTCCAATTGAGTTACCGTGCTGTCTATCCGACCGCGCGAAATTCTTGGTCTCTTAGTATACGTCATTGCGTGACGTTAGCCCGCTGTTGCATAAACAGACGGGTAGATGGCGCTAACGTCACGCAATGACGTATACTAAGAGACCAAGAATTTCGCGCGGTCGGACCGACAGCACGGTAGCTTAATTGGAAGAGCAGTTGGCCCGGTAAGCCAGAAAGATGCTGGTTCGAATCCCGCCTGTGCGCAATTTTTGGTTTCTTATTTCATCTTTAAGAATATAAATATGACACTGTGAGTGTTTAAAAAACATTCTAAAGCAAAGAATGGACCTGCCAAATATGTCACGACCCTCGCCCGTTTTTACGCTCACCCACCCGCGTTCGTCCATGTCGTGTCATTACAGTTAATTTTTGCACACTTTCCTCACCGCGCAGTGAGAGTGACAGGTCCATTTTTACGATAACCAGGTTATAAGGTCACGGACGCTAATTTTTAGTCAAGAAATCAAACACATACGAGTCTAATGTAATCCTAAATATTGTGAGGGATTGGAGTTCGAAATATGTAGGTTAATATAGTATAGGTAGTATAACAACTGTAGATATTAATATCGAACACTATCCAAGATACACGAAAACAATTAATAATTTGAGTGCAGCAACATAATATGTATAAGTAAACGAAAATTGGGAAGGTAAAGTTTATTACTTCACCTACATTACGATGCATCTACATCGAAATAAATCGAAAACTACAAATCTCCCTATGGAATTTAACAGTTTCACAATGTCCTCATACTAATGTCCTGGTAACCAAAAAGTAACGTTATCGGTCCATTTTTACATATGAAATGTCGTTCCATATTTGAATGTTACGAATTGTCGATGGTGGTCGTGTCGATTGAAAATAAATACGGTAAAAGATTCGCGAGAAAAGTACGGATCTTTCTTCCCACGGTTAAAGATACGGTCACTCATCGGAAGTGTTCTGTTACCTGAGTGCGCGGAGTTCCACTCGGTGGGCTGGTACGCGTGGCGCGCGGCCAGGGACCCCGCGGAGCCGATGGAGAGGTCCTCCCCCGCGGCCCCCGCCACCCCCGCGGGGAGGGCGCTCAGGGTCGCCGTTATTGAACGCCTGCGGGAAATTAATGATTATGTATTCAATGTTGAATCTTATTTATTGAATGTCGATCCGCAATACAATTAGCTGAATTCTGGGCTGCTACGATGTAATTTCTCCATTGTAATTCCTCCATATGGGTTCCCATCGACACGCTAAGAAGAAGAAGAATGTTGAATAGCCAGACAGAAAGCCGAATGAAAAGTTTTCGTCACGTTATAAATATAACTTTATTTATTTATTCTTAATTTCACAGCATTTTAAAAAGGTGGATTTAATGGCGTATGTATGACATTCTCTATCTGTGGTTAAAAGACGTTACATTAAAAAAATGGTTTTCTCTGGAAATTAGGTAAATTCTGCGGTAAATTGTTATTTGTGGTCCTTATGGCCAAAGGATGAGACTTTTCTACATACAAAAAAGCGTATTACTTGCCTGAAAGCCACGCTACCGAAGCCAGGTCGGTCGAATATACTGGCCGGCTCCTGCAGCATCACCTCCTGCCCAATGCCGCTGTCCTCGCCCGAAGGTGCCGTGAAGTCCGGCTGGCTGGCAGATCTGAAATGACCAATAAAAAACATGACAAATAAGACAGACTGACTTTGTAAATTTTTTATAGACAATTTTACACCACCAAACCATGACGTACTTTTAATCAACTGGCAAAACAATCGCGCGATAGTTTTGTTTGAGCATATCGTGAGGTAACCATGATAATTCGTTATTTAATATCTTTTTTTTTATGATTCGAGTACTCTCTTAGCCTTGCCGAACAATTGATAGTCTGACTATCGAAAGTTCTCATCGAAAAGCATCTATCTCGTTGATAGAATATTATCGACACACGACAATACTATCTATATTTTTGGACTGTAAGGGGATCACTATTGGCCTATTGTCACTATATGGCACTATTGATGGTAGTAACAATAGTCAGATACGATACTATTGAGAGTAAATTCGATATTGAGTATTGTTACTATAATATCGATAGCATTGACAACTACTACGGGG
This sequence comes from Pyrausta aurata, assembly GCA_963584085.1. Lineage (NCBI taxonomy): Eukaryota > Metazoa > Arthropoda > Insecta > Lepidoptera > Crambidae > Pyrausta > Pyrausta aurata. The sequence continues at coordinate 3,521,186 of OY757263.1, read as the reverse complement.
CGATCCATAGCATCGACCCGTAGTAGGACACGCTTATCGATATTATTGGCATTCTATTGCTTTTGCTCAACTATCGATACTATAGAGTGACAACGCCATCCCTCTTCGAAGTCACTTCTTAATTGGCCCGTTGGGGGCTTTCGCACACATCAGCCGCCAGTCCAGTTACCTGGAACTCTCCTTACCTGGCCAGTGGCGGCCTCTCGCGCGCGGCGGGCGGGTTGGCGGGGGCCGGAGCGAACACGTCCGCAACAGCGCCGCGCTGCTGCGGGCCCGCGCCGAACGTGCCCACGTACATCACCTCCGAGTCGCGACGGACCCCGGACAGAGACGTCACGGACCGGCGGCCCGTCGACTCCACCTCTCCTACCTGCAACATTAACAATTGCAGAGTATCTGAATAGGAGACATAATCGTCATGAACAGCAAAATGACGTTCGCTGTTGAACAAAGGCCTCTCCAACGATTTTCAGCGAACGGTCGCAATAGTGCGCGAGAAAGCGTTTTGCGCAGTTCCATTAGAGCTGTACCATGATAGACAATTTTTTTTTCAGAGATCCCAATCCAACAACACAGGTTCAGACGCTTAGGTCCAACGGCTTAACGTGATTTCCGAAGTAAGGGGCGTTTCGTTGCCAAACTTGACCCCAATTTGTTTTCGAGTATTTTGAAGATAACTCGGAAAACTAATTTACCCACCCATAATACGAACCTAGAACGACCAGTGATCGCTAGACCCATAACAATACAACGAATTAAACTTAATTTTTATAGTAATAAGGATTTGAACTATCCGCAGATATAAATTACTTAAAATAATGTTTTGAGGCGGGGAAGCGAGCCACCGCGTTCTGGGCTATCTGAGCTCATGGAAATACAACTCGGCCACCCAGGCTTTGGTAAGCTATAGCGTTCACATGTCGAGGTTTTCTTTAGCTCAAACTGGTAATAGTAGATCCTGATGATTACTCATGAGTTGCAGTGGTGGGGAGAAAAGTCCCCAGCTCGGCAATAAGAGATTGATAGATGAGCCATAACTTTATCTCAAGTTATATAAATAACCAACCACGAGACTCTGACGAGGCGTAACGACTCATCTCCCAATAATTCATAAATTATTCGATCATAGAGAACATTATTTTGAGTAACTTTAACAACAACCCAAAATACCCACTATCTTGAACTTGATAAAGAATCTTATCAAGTGGTGTATTATTAATAAAAAGAGAGATAAAAGTTTTTACTTCATAATTAATTCATCGTGTAAGTGTGTTAAGATAACGGTAATTCAATTCATTTATTTCCTCCTCCTATGTCTCCTAGATGGGGCAGAGGGTGTTCCACAACAATCATCCATCGTTTGCGGTCTTAAGCTTTGCACTTAATTTCACTCCACTTCTTGCTTATTTTCTTCGCCTCGTCTGCTACAGTGCGCCACCAAGCCCAAATATATAGTTTTTTTTTCTCAAAATAAGTAATGGTGGCCCACCTTGAAATCGTCGTTGGGTCCGGCCCTGCCGACGGTGCCATTCTTCAGTTTGCTGGCGAGCGCTTTCTTGTACACAGCCCCCCGGCCCCTGACTCCTGAGTTGACCGTGCCCACCAACGCACTGTAGGTAGGCCGGGGCTGCTCATCGGCGAGAAGATTCCCTGTTAAATTAGAAACAATTTAATAAGAAAAAAGGTTTGACTGGCAGAGAATGCTTTTAGCACCTTTGTACATCATGATTTGTGCAATAAAGTCTATAAATAAAAAAATAAAAAAAGAACTTCTGGTCGAATTACTCGCAAAGTTGACTTTACGAATAAATAGTGAGCGAGATATATTATATCTCGCTCACTATTTATTCGAATTCGAAAATTAACTTATAAAGTTAATTTTCTCTCTTCAAAGCGGCAACGCAGCCAGGGGGGCAATCCACTAACGGCAATATCACCACTGTGTTAGACGTCGAGCTTGAATTTCAGAATAGCTTGACGGTTCTAAATGCGTTGCTAAATGTTTGAGTAAAAGAAAATCTTCAAACTATCTTATCGTTCTTGATGACAGCATTGTCATTTGCTCAGTGAATCAACATGCTGTATTATCGCCACCTTGCCTCAGGGAAACGGTTTCGTTTTTGATTTTGATAATTATTGATTGTTATCGCTGTTACGGTTGTGTTGCAACAGCCTTGGTCAGGAGCCAACAGATGGTTAGCATTTACTCATATTTGTATTTCATGTTTAGACCCGTCATGTGTAATTCTCAATGTAATGCAACGCTAAAGATTCAAATCTTACATTGTTTTTATTATTATTATTTTTTAGCAACAGGTAGGCATCCTATAAAAGACTGCTTGCATACGTGTTCCTTCGTGTAGGTACGATTATTAAAACAATAGTAAAATAATAATAAATAATAATAATAAATAATAATAAATATCCTTGGACATTTCACACAGCGCCATCTGGTCCCAAACTAAGCAAAGCTTGTACTATGGTAACCAGACAACGGATATAAACATACTTATATACTTTTTTTTTTTGTAAATACATACATATTATACATAAATAAATAAATAAATGCTCCATTTATTAAAAATAGAAGCTGGAAGGTGCTTTGTGGATAGCCATATTACTATTATTAGACTAGTAGGTGAAATGCACGTTAATGAACCAGATGCCAAGCTGTCCTACCGGAAATAATTGACTGAATGACAATACGGATACGCAACTTTTCGTGGTTTACTGTATTTTAAAATAAGGAACTAATATTAAAATGATGTGAATGCTTGCATAATTTAATTTGTTACAAGTATGCACCGTTAATATAATCGTGCCGTTAGATTACAAAGGTTCTAAAGAAAATTTCCTTTTGTTTGCGTGCAAGGAGGTAAGCCCTTCCTAACTTTCTAAAATTGCATGTTCGATCAATGTTCTTTTAGTTGTTTCATACTTCAACATATTTTGTTAAAAATTGAAATGTAATTAGGTATTGCCAAAATGATGATATGTTGTTAGTATTGATGCTCACCGTCACGTAATCGATACGATTTTATAGCCAGATTAGATATACTTATAAACGGCATAGTCCACACCAAATGAGTGACATGGATATGGATAAAGTATACCGCCTGATTCTAGTTATGCAACGACTGTAACTAAAACTATGGGAAAGTCTTTTTCTTTTCTAAATGAATTAAAAGAAACATACTATAATGTTTTAGAAACGTCAATCTAAACAGCTGTCTGTTGCTCAGGGAAATACAAACGATTGTGTAGTTTAGTACTGCCGACCTCCGATGGCCCCACTAAATTGTCTATGAATTTCTAAATTCTTGGCAGCTGACAGTTTATTAGTAGTCATGTAGAATGGAAAGAGACAGTTAATTTAGTTTTAGTCGTTGTATTTTTTATATTATACAAAAGACTAGCGGTCCCAGCGAACTTCGTTTTAACCTCAGCCCCGTCCCGCCCCGGCCCCATTTTATGCTATAAACCGCACGGAGCTCGAGACCTTTCCAACGAATGCAAAACCATGGAAATCGGTTCGTGCGTTCTGGAGCTATAGCGTCAAGAAGGAAAACCCGACTTATTTTTATATAGTAGATTATTATAACTTAATGGCCGTTGCCTGCTACTTATGCGTATCAGCTACGAAAAAGCAGCTCACCTTGACTGGTAGACCTGGTCATCTTCTGCTTAAGCGCCAACAGGACGTTGCTCGGTCGGTGTGGCATGGTTGATATGTCCTCGGTGTACCCCTGCTCCCACTCCTTGGCCAGTTTCTTCAGCTCCTTCTCAGCTATCAGCTCCGCTTTGCTCTGTCGTTTCTGATACTGTTTGTGGTACTTCTCGTAGTCTTTCCTTGCCTTCTCTTTGAGAGCTTTCGCCTTTTTCCTGCGACAAATGAAAACATTTATTTCGGGTATTGCTCAACTATGTTAGTACCTATATTGATGGAATTGATTAATACATAAAATTAATAATGAAAATAATTTATGCAGTGGCTTTGGCTAGTTGGTAGCGTGTTCAATGCTGCATAATGGTACTTTCCACGTCCAACCTCGCCGCGACACTCTGAAGAAGATGATGCAGAAAGTTACTTTAGTTTTAAATGGAATTATTTTCACTGATAAAATAATATTTTATAATATGTTTCGAGTGATTCGAGAAAGGTATATTCAACGGCGGAATTATGTGAGGGATGCCCCCCCCATCACAAAATCCAAATCAAATCGCGGCTGTGGACAAACCCATATATCTCAATATATTTTATCCCATAGTCAAAAGGCAGCTGCAAAATTTTGTGTAAAGTAAGTTTAAAAATTTTAAATACTGCTTCTACCAGAATGATAGGACTTTGATTAGTAAAGAAGAATTCCTTTTAAATGCATCTTAAATTCTATTGCTAAATAAAAGTGAAAGACCATTAATATAATCGAGTTTTAAACCTACTTGTCATTGTTCTCCAGCTTGGCTGTAGCCTGATCCAGGTACCGTAGTATGTCATCTCTCCCGTTAATGGCGGCGAGCTCCTGCGACGTGTGTCCGTCGACGTCCATTGCGAACGGATTGGCGCCAAAGTTAACGAGGAAGGTGACGCATTCCTTGTGCCCTCTGGCCGCGGCCAGGTGCAGGGCTGTGTTGCCGAAGTAGTCCGCTTTGTCTGGCTCGCCCCTGGTACAACAATATAAGTATTCATATAGGAAATAACTATTTGAACCACAGAACATATTTGAACAGTTATTTTAGCAATAGTTATTGCGATCGATTGAAAAATTTAATAAGCAGTTCAACTTATACAACGCAAAAAGTTTAACTTAATTTTATTTATTTTTTTATTTAAAGACTTTATTGCACAAATTTAGTGTACAAAGGTGGACTTAATAATGGGTTTCCGCAAATAAACGTTAATTAAATTAGCAGTAATTCAATCTAAAACTACCTAAACAACAGTTGATTTAAATCAATGCCTTTTCTAACTAAAAACAGACTACTGACGATTCGCAAAGTACGGCAAAATTCTTTTTGACACATATTTTCAATGAAGACAAGAAATAAAATAATTGACTGGAATTAAATATTTTAGGACGTAATATGTAAGAAAGTATTACACACAATAAAAACATTTACTAATTTTCTCACAAACTGCAGCATGCGCTCAGTTTAAATAGAAATGTAGCCGACTATCTCGCTAATTTGTTTAAGTGCGTCAAATTAATGCATACTTGGTACGTTTTCAGTAGGACCTTTTTTATAACATACCGTCCGAACGGCTGTCAGACTCGACCAAAGATGTTGTTAATAAAGTGTATGAAACAAAATAATGGTGAGTTTGTTTTATTGATTAGTGCCTTGCTTTGCTTGATAGCTATCTGCTGCTGAATATTAGTACTATACATATTCGTACACAATAAGTTCTCGAAGGACTTAGAAATGAAAATGGAAAGGTTGCTGCGCTCTATGTTTTCACGTAAGTTATCCGACTCACTTCACTTACCACCGACACATAAATAGGGGTGTTATGTCTTTGACGTGTATGTACGTTGGCGTGAAAATAAATATTAACTACGTGTCTGGTACATCCTAGAACCATTTGAAAGATGAGGTATTTTTAATTGAACGCTGACGGGGTCGAGATGAATTTAGCTTTGTTTGATCGAAGCAGGTGTCTTCGTGTTTTTAGATTTTTGTTACTAATAAGATTATTATTTTTGATATTCGACGTTAAATTTATTTACATCAAAGAACAGGGGTGAGCCTACTGACTGAACTGCACTAATTTTATTAGTTGACATCATTGGTCACTCGGTTAGCGTCTCGTTTGCTTAAGTATTCTTAAAAAGTGAAAGCATGCCGCTAGCTGCGTGAAAAACGGATTCAACGCTGTATTTAAACAATACTACCAAAGTTCGGTACTGCTGGCCCCGGGCTCGGGACTGTCGCGAACAATGTGGGAAAGAAAAGTAACAGAGCGGCATGATATACTATTGTTTGCGTCTAAATTGCCACATGCTCTTGAATTATTTTTCAAACTACATGCACTGATTTGGGAAGAATTGGCAAACTTACGAAAAGAGCAAGTACTTTTGAGGTTAGGTAGATATATTGGACGTGAACGGTGCGTAACTAAACCACCTCCGACACGCAGATGATATTGTGCTTATCTCAGAATCGCCATCAGAACTCGCGGAAATGGTGTCACAACTATACAATGCGTCTCTCAAGGTGGGGCTGAAATTAATGAATATGGAAAAAACGAAGTTAATGGCCACTGAAGATGCGAATCCGATTTCCATATCACTTGGCAACCACGAACTTGAGAAGGTGAGAGAGTACATTTACCTGGGACAGCGGATCACACTTGGCAGAAACACCATGGAGGAGGAGATAAGCCGGCGGATACAACACTCGTGGGCGGCGTTCGGTAAACTAAAAATGGTGCTGAAGTCCAGAAAGCTACCTCAGTCTCTTAAAACAAAGGTGTTTGATCAGTGTGTTCTTCCAACCATGACATACGCATGTGAGACCTGGCCATTGACCGTGAAGTTAGTCCGTAGACTGAAGGTCACCCAGAGGGCCCTGGAACGGATTATGCTCGGAATATCCCTCAGAGACAGAGTACGCAACACCGCCATAAGAGAAAACACAAAAGTTGTTGATGTGGGTTACCGTATAGCCAAACTGAAGTGGGCGTGGGCTGGACATCTCTGTCGAAGAGGTGACAACAGATGGAGCAAATCAGTGTTCGAGTGGAGACCCAGAGTCGGGAAGAGGAGTGTTGGGAGACCTCCAGCCAGATGGTCTGACGACATAAAGAACCAAGCCGGCACAACCTGGTTTCGAAAAGCACAAGACAGAGCGGCGTGGAGGAAGTTTGGAGAGGCATATGCCCTGCAGTGGGCAAACACGTGCTGAAGAAGAAGAAGAAGATATATTAGTATATGATGTACAATCGCCAGCACATCAGACTATATATTTTTGGTGAAAAATAGCCCTTATTCCAACAGCATAAGATACCGCAGTATTTAGCTTGACGTGCTGTCGTCTGTAATGTACAATTAGGAAGTCTTATCGCTGTAAGCGATCTCTTCCAGACAAACTTTGGGTAAAGAAATTATGAGTTCAGAAAGGGGTATTTTGTGTATAGAAAAATCACATCAGGTTTCAAAAGTTTTTGGGAAATTTAATAAAAGCTTTAATTTTATGTTTGTTGATGGTGTTGGACCAAAAGTTAGAACTCCAATTTTATTAGACGGTTGACACAATAATGAGTAATACTCGAAACATGCCGTCCACACTCATAGCAAGTGGTCAATCGAGATAAGTGTTATCGGACGCGATTAAACCTATAATCCTCAAACAAATGTAACGTCATTTATGGATTTACTCGCCCTTTCATTTATGATATTAATATAACAGCAGTATATCTATAATGGCAATATGTCAGTCTTGACTTGACTGAAAATGATTCGATATATGCAAGCGAGCATGACCAAACGCCGACGCGGGGCCCTATTTTGAATCAATCGCCTCAATAAGGCGTGTGATTGTTGATGATTAATTCACCTATATTTCAGATAATTCGTAACTAAGACTGGAGAACAGCTACCCAAAACCGTGAAGATTGGAAAAAGGGTAGGGAGGGGCCTTTTCTCTGCAGCACTGGCTCTTAGTAATAAATAAATAAATACGCGCCAGACAACACACCAATTGTCTTGGTTTCGAACTAAGGAATTTTCTTCCTTGTGCTACGAATACCAGACAACGATAATGACGGGGGCGTCTCCCATAAATACTTAAATACATATAAACATCCATGACTTAGGTACTGTTCGTGCTCATCACACAAACATTTGCCCCTTGCGGGATTCGAACCCGCGACCGCCGGCATAGTGGTCCTTTCCATGATCTGAGGTAGGCTTACCCTCTTCCGCATAAGAGCCGCAGCGCCTCAATGTGTCCTTCGAAGGCGGCCCAGAGCGTCGGCGTCATCCCCGACTCGTCTTTGTTGTTGCACTCTCTACGCGTCGCCTCGCGCAACACCTCCAACAGGCCATCTTTCGCAGCCCTGTAAATAAATAAATAAATTATAATAGTAATAAGGGAGACCCCTAGCCGGCTTCCACTACGGTGGCCAGTCAGAACGACTAACCGATCTTGCGGGACATATTATAGTGCACAAGTGTGTGCACAGATGCACTCTCTATTCCTTTACTCTCATAGCCCGATGGGCGTCGATCTTACACGACCGGAGAGAGTTTAGGCGCAGGCTTTACGAGGCACGGGGGTGAAACAACGCCAACTTCGCGGGGATCGAACCCAAGACCTCTGGCGCAGCCGTCGCTTTAAAATGCGACCCTCTAACCGCTGCGCCATCGCGGCAGTTAAATAAATAAATAAATTCCCAAGCGTCTGACCTGAAATGAGGAGATACGTAGAACTAATGGGCAGGCAAGGCACATAGCGCGAAGAACTGATAGCCGTTGGGGCCAAAGACGCATCGTAGGATGTCCACCGACAAGGTAGACAGACGTTGTAAAGACAGAGAGACCTTGCAAAGATCTCAGGATCAAACTGGATGCAGACCGCTTGTGATCGGACGCGGTGGAAAGCCGTGGGTGAGGCCTATGTTCAGCAGTGGACGTCCTATGGCTGATAATGATGATGATGACTGGTAGGTAATAGTACGAGAGCCCACGACCAAAATTTTTGTCTCATAGCAATATGACCAAAACCGCATCAAATCGATAGATACGATTATCTTGAACTCAAAAATACCAATATCAGAAATTTTCCGCGTAGCGTTTGATCTGACCGAATTTTCAAAATTGTCAAAGAATTTTACCGAACTGCATCATAGCAATATGTCTGATTTGCAGACTGTAGTTAAATGATAGATCTGAGATACCAGAAACATATTTTTCAGACGTTAGTGGTGTAGCGCAAACCCGTAAAATCACTTACAAAAATAAAAAATGAGACAAAAAAAATGTCTCATAGCAATACGTCTGAAAATCTTTTTTATTAGTAAATTTTGGTTATTTGATGCGAACAAAACAATTTTCAGACGGAAATGTGAACGCATTAAATTTTGAGACCGTTTTGAAAATGTTAACAAATTTTACCGATCGGTATCATAGCAATATGTCTGAAAATTGTTGGACATGATAAAATAAGTTGTCCACATGTGCAAAAAATTTATATCAGACAAATTAAGTGTATTTTCAAAAATGCGCTCAGGCTATATGCTACGCGCAAAATGTCTGAAAACAGGTTTTTGGTAATCATGGCAGCAATACGAAAAGTTGAAAAAAAAAATTATCCGTATTGCTATGATACAGGTCGGCTAAATTTGTTGACATTTTCAAAAATGCGCTCAGGCTATATGCTACGCGCAAAATGTCTGAAAACAAACTTTTTCGTAATACAATTATAAAATCTATGTACATTTTCACTATCAGACGTATTGCTATAATACCGACTGTCTTTTTTTATTGACACAGCAGAAATGGCCTCCCACGCAGTTGCTACACTTTCGACCGTTACTACACACGTAGTCGCGTTCAGAATCATACAATCTAACAATTTTATAGGGTTTTTGCCGTATTGCTATGAGACATGGTTTTGGTCGTGGGCTCTCGTACTATAAGACATTAAGTCCACCAATTGTACAACTTTACATGCATCATCAGCATCAAATTTAGCTAGGCTTGTCAGTGAAGTATCATTCCTTTCTTTAAGCTCTTTCGCCATTCTCTTGACCTCTTGATACGACGCGACATTTATTTATTCTTTTATTCTTTATTGCACTGACAAAATAAAGTACAAATGGCGGACTTAATGCTTAAAGCATTCTCTACCAGTCAACCATTGGGTCAAGCAGAAACGATTGAGGCGGCGTAAAAGAACACAAAAAAGCGACATTAATTGTTAATTAATGATATATTTAACTTGTGTTTTATTTAATGCATACTGAAGTACTCGTATACTTATACATATATTACGTAGTTTCAAGAAAATATTGCAAACTTTACACCACTGAAAGAACTGATTAAATTGTTATCTTTTATCGGTAACTCTATTGTTGTGGACTTATCGATTCGACTTTCGAATGGTTCGCGTAATAGCAATATAAACTGCAATAAAGCGCACCTAATTTTTTTAGGTTTTAGGTTTTGTGTAAGATTTTAAAATTTCGCGTTGCATTGCAATATGTAATAGTAAAATAGCATTACTCATTCATAAGTTTTAATTCGCGTTTAGCTTTTGTGGTTTTAATCAACCCCAAGTTTAGACTTGATTTGAGTTCAGTTGAGTCAGTCCAAGATTTTACATCTTCTTCTTCTTAGCGTGTCGATGGAACACGAGAAATTACATCTTTATTTCAAGATAGCTTTTGCCCGCGACTTCATCCGCGTGGAATAGTGACTTCTTTCTCCCGTTTTTTACACATTTACCACTATATCTTTGCTCCTATTGGTCGTAGCGTGATGTCATATAGCCTATAGCCTTCCTCGATAACTGGACTATCCAACACAAAAATAATTATTCAATTCGAACCAGTAGTTTCGGAGATTAGCGCGTTCAAACAAACAAACAAACAAACAAACAAACTCTTCAGCTTTATAATATTAGTATAGATTTAACTTTGTAATCAATTATTAACTTGTGGAACCGCGACACGAGTAGGATACCTACATTCAACGTTTTTAAAGAGGTATCATCATGTCATGATCATAAATAACATAGCATGATTAAACTGCTTTATTCAATATAGTCTAAGATCCCGATATAAAACGACCTTTACCGAGATGCTTATTTCATGAAACGTATTTTATATTTAATTTAATACGTCAATAAATATAATCCATTATACTTATATTTTGGAAAATCTATTCTTTTGTCAGTATACCGCTCTATGGTGGACTATGGTGACGTGATGTCATTGAACTAGCACATGGCATCGCGGCATCGGTCACCACGGCAACCTTATGCGCGCAAATGACGATCGATGGGGTGATATGATAATGAAATGTGTGTTCAAATATAGTCCCTATTGATAGCGGAGCAAGGGACAGGAGGCAGGGCACCCCTCTGTGTTGTTGTGACCCTGATCGCCAACCGTGAAGGTGCAAACATAATGCCTACTTAATACTCGTACCTACACGTATGGTCAATGTCTATCGTGCCTTACCACTTTTCAACGAAAATCGGTTGAACAAACGACACAAAGTCTGTAAAAAACCGGTTAAGTGCGTGTCGGACCCGCTCACTGAGGGTTCCGTGCCACCCTTAACTGAATTCAGGGTCCACTTACTTTCACTTAACGAAAACATCACAATATATTGCGACAGCAAAAATAACTTTGTTTTTCATAGTGTTTGTATGAAAGACAAAGTTATATTTGCGGTTGATAAAAATGTGCAATATCTCAAAAACTACTGTCTCGATCTCCTTCAAACTAATTTTCGTTGCAAGTTTTTGTTGAGATTTACATCATATATTTTTTTCAAAATTTTCACTTTCCTAGTTCAAAAGTTAGATGGGGGGGACGCCCATTTCACCACTTTAGAAGCGTCTATATCTCAAACCTTACACTTTTAGAAAAAATGGTTTTAGAAACCTCAACATCATTTGCAAAGACCTATCCACAGACACCCCACACGCATAGGTTTGAGTAAAAAAAATTTTTTTGGTTTTAGTTTCATGTATGGGAGCCCCCCCTTGAATATTATTTTTTCTTACTTTTTGTATCTGAATCGGAAAGCGGTGAACAAGATACACCTACCTACCAAGTTTCAGCTATGTGATGCTTATAGTTTCTGAATAAAGTGGCTGTGACATACGGACGGACAGACAGACAGACAGACAGACAGACAGACAGACAGACAGACAGACAGACTGACTTGACGAAACTATAAGGGTTCCGTTTTTTGCCATTCGGCTACGGAACCCTAAAAACGGGCGTCTCACTTCAAACAATTCTCCCTTTTTAGGGTTCCGTAGCCGAATGGCAAAAAACGGAACCCTTATAGTTTCGTCAAGTCTGTCTGTCTGTCTGTCTGTCTGTCTGTCTGTCCGTCCGTCCGTATGTCTCAGCCACTTTATTCTGAAACTATAAGCATCACATAGCTGAAACTTGGTAGGTAGGTGTATTTTGTTCACCGCTTTCCGATTCAGATACAAAAAGTAAGAAAAAATAATATTTAAGGGGGGGCTCCCATACATGAAACTAAAACCTAAAAATTTTTTTTTACTCAAACCTATGCGTGTGGGGTGTCTATGGATAGGTCTTTTAAAATTATGTTGAGGTTTTTAAAACCATTTTTTCTAAAAGTCTAAGGTTTGAGATATAGACGCTTCCAAAGTAGTAAAATGGGCGTCCCCCCCCATCTAACTTTTGAACTAAGAAAGTGAAAATTTTGAAAAAAATATATGATGTAGATCTCAACAAAAACTTGCAACGAAAATTGGTTTGAAGAAGATCGAACCAGTAGTTTTTGAGATATTGCACATTTTTATCAACCGCACATATAACTTTGTCTTTCATACAAACACTGTGAAAATCAAAGTTATTTTTGCTGTCGCAATATATTGTAATGTTTTCGTTAAGTGAAAGTAAGTGGACCCTGAATTCAGTTAAGGGTGGCACGGAACCCTCAGTGCGCGGGTGCGACACGCACTTAACCGGTTTTTAGGTTTCCGTAGTCCAACACTGTCCAACAAGGAACCGTCTGTCCGCAGAGCGCAGAAGTTAAAGTGCCTGTATTTGGTAACCAATTATTCGGAGACAGCGCAAAGAGCAAACACCAAACCGACAAAGTTAATAGAAGTCCTTTATATATATAGAGAAGAAGATGAAAGATATTAGATAGGTATTGTTATTTTTCAGTTATGAAAACGACGACAGGCCATAAAAGCTAGTTTGAGTAAGCAGCAGTAGGTAGGTACCTATACATTGAACTCGGTTTTCGATCGCATTGTCTGCATTGTTAGAGGGAAACACGGTTGACGGGCTGTCTAAATGGTCAACAGCCTGTTAGCGGTTTCCGGACAGACAAACATGCATTAGTGATGCGGGTGAGCATGTCACCGCATAATAAATATTTACCTAAACTAAATGAAGTGTAGAATCATCATTTTCATTATCATCATTTTCATTAAAAAGCTAGGCTCTTGTCGGTGGTGTTATTTCCACAAAAACATCAAATTAGGGAAAAGGTACAGTGTGGTGGTTTCCCTCTTCATTCTACACCACAGATTAGGAACCGGGGGTTTCCCGCCTCTTAATAGGTACCCAGTCAAAAGCCTTTCCTGATATAAGTACTATATCTGCAGCCTTCTGCCAGTCCTGAATGTTGCTGCTATCCAACACCAGGGGAAGGCTATTTGATGGCGGCGTTTAGTCGCCAATGGCACAGGATCATAACTTAATATTGTAGCTTTTAATAGAGAAGCCCATAACACTACATTCTGATAATCCTGCCGCCTGTTTGGTCGAGGGACTGCTTTTCAACATATTCGCAGCTAATCACCATATCTGGTGGCAGTTCACTATCCGCCACCTGGACCCTGCTGGTACTTAGCCTACAGCTCAGCCTTAAAATAGTGTGAAAACATATTTCTTCGTCTTGTTTGCGATAGAGAGAGAGTTTCTACTTTAAATTATCATGTTGGTAGGAGTGGGACATCTGCTGCAGCTCTAAGTAGGTAGTGCAGGTGCAGGCTCTTATTTTGGCTCTTATTTATTTTAACAAAGAAAAACACATGAGAATCGGTCCACTCGTTCTTGAGTTATTTATTATAAGTGGTGTATCTAACACGTATTTCTTTTATAACGTATGGTAGATAAGTATATAAATATGTAGATCGATAAAAGTAGCTATTAATGTTTAATTTCAGCAAAACTTTCTATCTTGTAGGTATTTTTAAGGTAGGTACAGGGTAGGCACATCAGGTTACACACTTTTGTTGCAAACTAGCCTTTATTACAACTGCATAAGATACCACAGTGATTACCTTGACGTGCTGTTTTCCGTACATTTCCTCCAGGCAGCGTAACAAATTTCCACCCTGTTTATAGAATGCTATACGAAGAATAGCAGATATGAATGTAGGTAAGTACTTAAGACCTACAACAATGTTTTAATGCAAAGCAAAATACGGGTTCGAAGACCACGCATAGGATGCAAAGCGGGTATAATGAATGATGGTCATTGATTGTAGATTAAAACTAATCTTATCTTTTCTATTTTGAACATGCAAATGATAAACATCACACCAATAATACTCACTTGTGAAATCTGTCCGTAGTCATTTTAAAAACTTAGTAATATTATCCCAAACTGCGTCAGTCACTGCACGAATAAAGTTTATTCAACTCATTTTCAACAATTCGTTTACTAGCAGTGCGAAATTGATAACTCGAGAACTGTTCGGTTTCGCCACACTTGGACACAAAATCTATCACGTAAATTATGTAGTCATTCAATGTTCTATTAGTGTTGAATACATCGTTTTAATAACTTTATCTAAAAAATATCGCGACGTGTAACAACAACAAACACCTATCTCATTCAGTCTCATTACTCTACTGCTCGCTCGCTCGCTCTACAAACAACTTAAGTTGAATGAATGAAAGTAATTTTAAGTTCATTGGTTAAGCACGCACATGACGGTTAACTTTGATTGGTTGTTACAAAAACAAAAGAATGAACGATTATGTATCTGTAAGTGAATGAACTGTATAATGCAATGACCTGCTAGCAGCGACATCATTCAAAACATTTAAGCGTAAGTGCTAAACACTGCTATTGCCATCTATTGGTGAGTAGAAAAATATTTCGCTAGAACGTGCTTAATAGAGGGCAGCACTTGTTTGAATCTCGCCATCTCAGGGTTGAGTAAAGCTGTGCTAGCGCTAGGAGAGTCGTCTCAAACCAATTTTTTAGGGTTCCGTAGCCAAATGGAAAAAACGGAACCCTTATAGTTTCGTCAAGTCTGTCTGTCTGTCTGTCTGTCTGTCTGTCTGTCTGTCTGTCCGTCCGTAAGTCACAGCCACTTTATTCTGAAACTATAAGCATCACAAAGCTGAAACTTGGTAGGTAGGTGTATTTTGTTCACCGCTTTCCGATTCAGATACAAAAAGTAAGAAAAAATAATATTTAAGGGGGGGCTCCCATACATGAAACTAAAACCTAAAATTTTTTTTACTCAAACCTATGCGTGTGGGGTGTCTATGGATAGGTCTTTTAAAATGATGTTGAGATTTCTAAAACCATTTTTTCTAAAAGTGTAAGGTTTGAGATATAGACGCTTCCAAAGTTGTAAAATGGGCGTCCCCCCCCCCATCTAACTTTTGAACTAAGAAAGTGAAAATTTTGAAAAAAATATATGATGTAGATCTTAACAAAAACTTGCAACGAAAATTGGTTTGAAGGAGATCGAACCAGTAGTTTTTGAGATATTGCACATTTTTATCAACCGCAAATATAACTTTGTCTTTCATACAAACACTATGAAAAACAAAGTTATTTTTGCTGTCGCAATATATTGTGATGTTTTCGTTAAGTGAAAATAAGTGGACCCTGAATTCAGTTAAGGGTGGCACGGAACCCTCAGTGCGCGGGTCCGACACGCACTTAACCGGTTTTATTTTACCGGTGGAAGTCTCGACATCATTTACCCTTTAAACACCAGATGGCGGTCGAAAAACGCTGAAACCAAATTTGTGATTTAGTGATTTAATTGACTCGTAGTATCTATGAAAATCTGAATCGTTTTTTTTGTGCATTTTGTTTTTAAAGTTAGTTTACCTTTTTTTAAGTTTATTTTAGGAACGATGGACGGAAGAGTATACTAATAGAGGGAGGGCTGCCCCTATTGACTTCGATATTTAGTGAGCTCTGCAGTACCTAACAAAAGTTCTAGTGTTTTGATTACTAATAAACTACCAAGCGTCAAGAAGTTCTTCCACTATTAGAACTACCACTACTCCACAAAATGGTGACTATTAGACGCAAAGATGCTAGTGCAAGATCATTATACGCCTATAGTACATTTGAGCGAGTTGGCGAGAGAGGTAGGTACTAGAAATTCCTGAGTGTAACGAGGGATTTAAGTTCGCCCAAGACAAAGACACTTTTATGCCCGAGGTGAATACTTTGCTTTTCATGCTTCCTGCGAGGCAACACAACGATGTTAACTAGAAAGTTATTATGCACTAGCGAGACATGCTGTATCAAATAATTTTAACAAAATAAATTATAGGTACATCAACTTATTTTTCTGAAATGCCTCATCCTTTTGTATCTCATTTGATAATTTCCCTATCAAATTAGATAGATAGTTTTAATTAGATGACTACAACTGCAAATTGAACTAGCAGTCCCCTGACTGCATCCGCGCGTTTTGAGTTTAAAGACATATCTTTACCCATAGGTAAACATCTAAATATCAAGAAAAAATACGACTATAAAACTCATAGAATTTTTAGGCTTAATATAATGATTCTATTTAAGATTCTAATTTATTTGGAGTCGGTGCATGATGTCAAACTTATGTACAAATAGTCTACGCACATAACTTTGGGAAATTTTACGGAGATTTACTCAAAGTTCCCAAAATTCCCGGAAACGGCGCATCAGTGGCTTTGAATAACACACTTATTCTATATAAGTCAGAAACCACATCACTGAATTTTAATAATAGATTAAACTTTTATATATCTAGCTGATGGGAAAGCAGATTTTTAATAATTCGTAATTTATTTACGTAAAAAGGATTAAAAAAAAAACTGTAAAAATAAGGCGGCTACCGCAAACTCCCACCCACTTTCATACAAAACCAGTCGTCGGAAAACCTCGCCTGGGCCCCTATTTTTGATTCATTCGCTTCAAGATGGCGAGTGATTTTCGTTCGAAAACGATTTTTTTTCTATGACTTTTGACACTACGTCGAACGAAAATCACTCGCCATCTTAAAGCGAATGAACCAAAAATAGGGGCCCTGAACTCCCGCCTTTTTACTTCCCCATTTGCTAGGCAGCGACGATAGCGAGCGACAGATCTCACAGCCGATAAGTTCTTTATTATCCTGGATGATTTTTTAATCTCTGTATCTACTTGTACTCGAGTTTCATTAAACACATTCGCATTGTGAAGCTGTAATTACTTTTATGAACAATGACTGAGAGAGTGTGGTGTTAGGGTAATTTACTGTGACACGTAGGTTCTTATTTCGTTTGTAATTGTGTAACTTCTAAGCACTTTGTTGTAAATTATGTTCAGACAAGTGACTTAAGTTCAGCTAATTAACCCTTTTTCAGGCTGAGGTCAAATAGTTAGAGACTACATTATTTTAAATCATATTCACTTTTCAATCTGTCGAATACCCGATCTTCTTCTTTTCGTGTCGACTCTGGATTTTTTGGAGACCAGGGCCCCTATTTTTGAATCATTCGCTTCAAGATGGCGAGTGATTTTCGTTCAACGTAGTGTCAAAAGTCATAGAAAAAAAATCGTTTTCGAACGAAAATCACACGCCATATCCAAGCGAGTGATTCAAAAATAGAGGCCCAGTACTCGGCGACCGACTGAATACCCGATGAAAACTTGAAAATGCTTGGTCGGGAAAAGGATAAGGCATGGCTTTGGATTGCTGGTTATCTGCTATTAATAAACTATCATTCATCAATATTGTAACCTGGGTAGGTTCCTACACTCTTAACATACCAAAATAATAAAAAAAACCTCTTAACCACCTTAGGTGATTCCCTTCCTTTAGGTGCACTTGTCAAAACAAACAAGTGCTAGTTAATTTAAGTAAGTACCTATGTTTTGGTTAAAGAATGTTGTTCTTCTTATTATCGTGTCGATGGTAAAACGACGCCCAGTTGCGTGATCGAGAGTTAACTCAACTAACGGTTAAATGTCGTTACCAGCAGTTGAATATTTACGATTGTGTTTTGAAGAAACAATACCTCGACCTAATATCAGAATGGCTATTTTGATGACCATTGATTAAGGTATATTCTTCAAAACGCGTAACGACATTTAACCATTAGTTAACTTTAGATCACGCAACTTGGCCTTGTTGTGCCCTGTAATTGGCGATGCGGATTGCCTTGTCATTTGCACCATAAGGTCTTTTAGAAAACAGGAATCAAGGTACGCAGGACAAAAGTCAATAAGTGAGAAGACAAGAGATGGGATATGTCTTGTGGAGTTAACCCGCAGAAAAAATCCTCATCTGAACCACAGAATATATAATAGTTCCTGAACATGGTGTCCTTACATCTACCCACTTGATGGTTTTTTTTCTAGAGTAGTTTTAATAAAATAGGTTAATAGTTGTCAATGATGAAGTTCCGTGCAATGGCTTTGTGCTCCTCGTATTCTATTCCAAATTATGGTAATTTCTGCGCTTTTCAGTAGGTAGTGATTTTAAAAGTAGTATGTGCTAAATGAAAAGATGTCTTTAAAGGCATTGTATACGGTGCATCGATCGGAGCGACCTTTTTTTGACAAGAAGAAAGGATAACCAGTCTCCAGGTACCATGTGTTTAAAGTGTCTATTATATTTATTAATAATTTTCGTCAGCTCCTCGTATTTCGGACAACCAATCCAGTCAATTTTGAGTACCCAAACTCCTATGTCAAGTTGCTACATTGCCCAGTAACCTAACGCTTTTCTAAACAATATTAAGCTTTGTAATTATTTGATCAGCACTAGCCGGTAATGGAGTCGCATCCGGTGGCGGCCATTAGTGGCCATTTCCTGGCAACTTCCGCTGGTGACAGCATTGTAAAGACCCGGGCTACAGATAGTGCATCCACGAAAGCGCGTCTTGCGAGTTATTGTAGTGTGCATTCATAGGTAAAAATATACAGGGTGACTTTGAAAACATTGGCAATATTTTAAACTAAAAACCTATTCATGATTTATAGTCCCTTCCACATATTAAAATGAGAACCAATTGATTTGATCAAACTTAGAAAAATCACAAAGTTTCACTCTGATTTCCTGGATCTGCTTAGGCGAAGTATTTTTTTGATACTTTAATATTATTTGTCAATTTTAGAAAATCTAATTTATTCCTTTAATTTGAAGCAATTATCAATTCTAAAGTGTTTAATATGATTTTTCTCGGTTTCATCAAATGATAGTTTATAACAATTGATTTTCATTTTATTATGTGGAAGAGACTATGAATCATGAGTAGTTTCTCAGTTTAAAATATTGCCAATGTTTTCAAAGTCAATACAACAATAGTTGCAAAACCTTGCACACATACGTTTACCCAAATCAAGATCATCAGTGCATCTGGGACTGATTTTTATGATTTGCTTAGCTACCTAATGTTAAGCAAGTTGTTGAGCTGAAAGCATGGTGTTGGCTATGCATGCATTGCATAGCAAAACGTTACTGTATTGCTTACAAATACAAAATTAATTACATGAGGCCCCTTTCAATCAATCAATCAATCAATCAGCCTGTTGCAGTCCACTGCTGGACGTAGGACTCCCCAAGTGCACGATCCCCTGCTTTCCTCATCCAGTCACTACCAGCGACCTTCTTCAGGTCATCGGTCCATCTGGCAGGCGGGCGTCCAACATTACGTTTTCCTTGGTCTCCATTCAAGTACCCGTCTACTCCAACGTTCATCGGTTCTGCGACAGATATGGCCAGGCCCCTTTAACTTAAGTAAATTGACCGAAGTGACCGTCATAGTACCAAAAAGGAGGTAACACTTGTCAATTTACAAAATGGTACTCAGGTTACTGTGAGAATTAATGACTGCGAGGTCCATTAGTAGATAAAAAAATATTCACAATATCCTGATAACGTAGGCACGAGTACTTAACAACAAAATTGAAGCCGCTCAACAAATATTTGAAATCCATTAGGCTCTTATCATCTAATGTATTTTGCATGTAACTATTTTGATGAACGGCCAATACAATTTATATGAATCTTTGCTATCTATCAATTGTTTATGATTGTCTTTGATCCATTAATTGCCAAGCTTTTATCTTTTTATCGAGGCAATATCAGAATGAAAGTCATGTGATGTTGGACTTTAATTAGCGGGCTTTTCCTTTGTAGCAACGGGTTTTAACAGAAAAAAATACTACCCATTTATTTATTTACTGATTATAGCTAATACACTGAACTGACTGCCACGTTGGTGTCGAGGGTATAGGTAGACCGCGAAATTGAAACCTCGCCTGCGGGGCGACGGGGTGCGGGGGAAGACGTAAGCGCGGTTAGTGTGCGGCGCGGGCGGGTGATTTCGCGCCGCCCGCATCTCTTGCGCTACCCGCTACCGCCTCCCCCCGCGCCCCTGTGCCCCGCAGGCGAAGTCTTCATGAAGCGGTTTACCTATAGCGGTTATAGTTTGCTGGTCGTGTCGAACCGAGTTTCTGAGTCTTTCCTGTCTTGGAATACCTACCCAGAACCAGCTCGGAATCAGGAAGTTTGCCTCGGAAAGCACGTTAAGCTGTTGGTCCTACGCCTGATCTCTCATCGTCATGTCGGATCTGCCGTCTTACTGAATTAATGAGAGTGAAATTCAAGAACATTTTCATCACAGGAAAAGCAAAGAAATGAAAGTTTCTAATCTCACTAAGTGCCTACGTCCAGAAGAAGTAGAAATAACGACAACTTGATAAAGTAATCAAAATAATGAATATATTTATCAAATTTTCTAAAAAAACAACTTGGTCCAGGATTTGTCATTACATAAAAAAATAACAACATTGGGCTCAGTTCTGAAGTGCCACCGATTAAGACTGAGGCTTCATATGTTTTTCTTTGCATAAAAAAACAAAAAGATATGACTTACAATGAATAAAATAATGAAGAAAAGTTTAACCATTCTAAGCTATTGTAGCCTGTCTATTTTAATTTTTCAGAAACAATGACAGATTAAATAACAACGAGATAAATTTAGTTTAGTCGATGGAATCACAAAATAGAGCCCAGAACGAATTATTTCTAAAATTAATATTAATAGAAACATATTTAAGTATGATAATAAAGACTTATTCTAAAGTGACGTTTGTACTAGCAGTACCTATGTCGAATGCTAGAGTTACCCAGGTTGACCTAGTTGAAGAAGACAGCTTTTGGTACAGGTGGCAGACAAAAATGTAAAATTACGATCTGTCATGGCAAAAACAAGCTGGACTATCCCCGTTGCGTCACCTACAGACTTCCTGCTATGACCAGGCAGACACGATTCCCACGACAATTGACTTTTTCCGTGTGGTAATTCTATTATGAGTTTCACCGTTCCACTGAAAAAAATAATGACACTTAAAAAAACAGGAGAAGGTAAATTGCATTTGAATCGTGTCCCTGAGAAATCAAAAACTATTTTCTTCAAGAAAATTTGATCGGTTAAGTATCGAGGCCCAGGTACTTATATGGCAGCTCCAGTTACCCGTACCCAGTACCTACCTAGTACCCAGTACCCAGTGTGTGTACCCAGTATTCAGTATCCAGTATCCAGTATCCAGTACCCAATATCCAGTACCCAGTACCCAGTACTCAGTTACAGTCCAGTACTCAGTTCCCTAACGCATGCTCCGTTCGATTTGACGCAATCAAATTAATCTGTCTACTCAATTATCGTATTCAACATCACCACCCTGGCCGGGCTGGGGCCTGGGCGTCGGAGCTGGTGGTTCAGCTTCACGACCCTGAAAATAAAAAACGCGACAGTCAGCACAGATGATAGGTAAACCGATTTATTAAGACTTCGCCAGTTTCGTAAGTGAGCACCACTCACGTACCGCGCTCTTGCCTCTGCGCCCCGCACATCCGCGTCTCGCCATACCACAGTCTGTACTACGAAAATGTTATCTTACAGTATTGCATCTCAGCCCTTTCTTTGAAATAAATACCTACAAGCCCCGCGAAGACTAGGGCTGCAAGTTTTTATAAATACATAAATAAAAGTTTATTTGTGACAATTGCTACATCTGGTATCTTATAATAGGTACATGGTACTATAAGTTTTTTTTTCAAAACTATAATATGACATAGGATTTTAACATAGGATGTTGACTCGTGACCACGGCAGTTGCAATACCGCCGAAACGTCGAGCAGTGAGTAATAGCAACTCATAAGTTTTTATTCGCGTTTAGACCCGTCATGTCTAATAGCAACTATAATATGACAATCGCAATTGCGTGCGCCCTTCACCGGACTTGCAGGACTCAGGTAAGTTAATTATATTTTTTCTTTAGTTAAAATTTTTGTGGTATTTAACAAGTGTGTGTGGGTGTTTGTGTGTGTGCGTGAGTGAGTGTCTTCGAGCGTGTGTTTGTAGTCATAGTGACTGTACTATGTACATTTGAGCGTTGCATTGGTGCATTTGTGTATAAAATCACAATCTCTTCAGCGAATATATTAAAGTAACGAAATATACTATTTATATATGTCCCAATATAGGTCCCAAACTTACCCAAGCATGTGCTATCCAGGCTAAAGTAGTAGTTCTCATGCGCGGACCCACGAGAGGATTCATTTGAGATACATACACGGTGAACCACCTGCGAAATGATACAAGATAAAATTAATAAGAAATGTAGGTATGTTCGATTTAACATCACTTTATAAAATAGCTAACGGCCAGATGAGTAGTGAACTCTTAAGTTTACTATGTTTTAGGGCCAATAAGTCAAGAACTCGAAACCCTAAGCTTTTCGATATTCCGCTTACGAATAACAATGTTTCTTTGAATAACCCTGTTTTAAGAATGTGTCGTGAATTTAATAGCCTGTCGCCCAGCCTCGATCTATTTAACCAGAGCTACTGGAACTTCAAAAAATGTGTAAAGCAGAGCATAAATTAACTCGTTTACTGAGACGTGTTTAACTTGTTCAATCAATAACTTAAGAAGTCTACAGCCAACGTCTTTCTCCTAGATATTTTAGTTCAATAATAATATTGTTATGTCGTGCATAGTTTGTTAAGGTCACTCGACCGGCAATTGTCTCATATGTTTGATTGTTTTTCTAAATGTAATATTTCGGTTGTTTGATTGTTACTGTGCCTTTAAAAAAAATTTAAAAAAAAATGTACTACTATAGTAATTATTTAAAATGTGAAAGGAACGTTAAAACTTCAATTTTCATCAATATTGGGTTTTATATTGTCAGACATCTGTACGCAGTCTAAATTATAAAATTCGATATCAATATCGAAAATTAAAGTTTCTACGTTCCTTTCACATTTTAAGTATTAACTGATCAGTTTAATTCACCCGTTTGAAATAAAATTGTATATAAACTTACAATATCCACATGGAGAAAGTAGTCACCCATATACAACACCTTATCAACCTGTAAAAAAAGATAAAGTGAAATAACTGTTTTGAAAAAAAATTAGATAGGTATTTTTTTATACTGAGTAATTGGGTGAATCAACTTTCTCTGTCCCAACGTGAAAAGTTGAGAGAAATAAAAAAGATCCGTGTTCCTCAATTATTAATCAATCATATTCCAAGAAAGGGCACGAATTTTAATGTGTGATTTACGAGTAAATTATCTCAGTCCAGCTAAGGACCTAAATATCAGTCCCCTGGGTGACCGTTATTTTGACCAATAAAATAACAAAAAATCGGTACATAAATAACTGTCTTAGCAAGATCTATTTAATAACATTCTAAATCAGTTACCACATATTTATTAACTATTAAGACTTTTTTTATATACCTAAAAACTATGTCTCTTGAGTCACTAATCCAAAAACCAATCCTAAAAGTTCTTATAATTCTTTAGAAAACAGTCACATAATAAAAATACTTCTTGGGCTAACTTATCTCATAAACCTTTAAAGTTCTACATAATATTTTTCCTGGTACAATACTTGTCAGTGAAATAAAACACAGAAATCTGCGCAAAAACAGGGGGACAATATGGTTTGTCAGGAGACTATATGTAACCCAAGAGACAATAATATGCAAATAAACAACAATTTTATCAAAAAGTTTTACAAGCATAACAAATGTATATGCCTTTCTTTGTAAGAAAAGACAGAAATCACAACCGTATCATCTTATTTCAAGGTTAAGCAGTACTTTTTGTCATTTCTCTACTTCAATTTGGGCTAACCTCAGTAGAGGATAAGCCTGAATAATATTATTGAATCAAGAGATGCAATCAAGAGAGAGCAACTGGCAACTATCTAAGAGGCTCTTAATTATTTCGGAAAAACAGGTAGGGCATAAAGTTTCTGGGGTTTTGTGTCTTGTAATTGCCCTAAAACAGCTCGTCCTCCCGAATCTGGGCTGAAATGTAACACCTCTATCCCTTAAAAGGGATTTAAAGGAAATTACCCTATGCCTGATCACCTGAGTATCTGTCTCAGTGACTGAATACCTTCTGCTTCTTTGAAGTTGAGATTGGATGACCTTCCGGCTGAAATCCAATCTGAAATTCAGATAGTTAATCAAATCCTAAACATCAGCTAAAAACTTAAAATTATCTCCAACGTCAGCAATACTTCATTCCAAAGCAACTTCCTCAACTCTTTAAACTCAGGTTTGATATTGCATGGACCACATTATTATTTTTAGGACTTTGGATCTCCCAAATACCAACTGACTGTGTGGATTCGGAACCGAGCCACAAGAGTTGGGGGATGCTGAACTTAGTCAGCATAAGCTGCTTAAGCAGTTTAATGAATTTCGAAGCCAATCCGGCCCCTTTTTAGTATCTGAACACAAGACGTGAACGTGGTTTCCACCCTAATGTCATAGTCATAACAGTTTTAAGCACCAGATGTTATCGATCTACATTTCTGATGCGTACAGCTAAGGAAACCAACTCTTGAATTGAGTGACAATTGCTTCGTCGAGTCTAGGTGGGACAAATGATCCAACTAAGTGAGTATAACTTCGAGAACGAAAGTTCTAGATTGAAGATCTTTTATCAAAAGAGTAGAGTTCACCGGTGAGATGGGAAGACGACTTGCAACTTAACTGCTTGCTATTAGCAATGGACATCCTACGGCTGTTAACGATGGTATTGATTACTACATAGGACCCGGGCTTTTTAGGCAAATAGAATAGATTAAAGTCAGACATGGTCTTTCTTCGCCTGAATTATGTATTACGTAATTTGCGTACCACATTTAATATTATGTATTTTTTGTTTCTCTCGATTTTTTTGTAAGTTTTCTCTTACAGCGCCTTTGTGTTTAGGCATGGGTGTATGATATCATTTCTCTGAGTAACAGATTACATTTATACTGAGTATAATCAAAAATTGGCTAAAATTACTAAGTATTAATGTAACAGGTATGGGTATAATATTTCAGACTTTATTATTTGGAGAAATAATAGTAAAACACTGTACATCCATCAGCTTTTAGGAAAGTTATGTGTTGAACTTTACTTAATGAGACGGCAAGATGGGATAAGAAAAACCACTATAATAAGGCTTTATATTGTTAAAACAATATTAAATTACAAGTTATTACAGCAACAACTAATTATTGTATGATTAAATACACTGTATTGATACAATAACCGCGTTTTGTCTCTGGTGTTACCTCTATTTGTCTCTTGAGTCACCTAAATAGTGAGGAAGGGGACCAGTAACTCCAAAGACATTTAGCCTTTAAAAAAATATAAACACGCCATTAACCACCAATTCACCTTCATTCATATTCTCACGTGATATTAGACCATATTGCTTATTGCATTTTAGTTCATAGTATGAAAAATAAAAGAAATACTTGGGAAAATGCGTGGTTGCCAGCGGAACAGTAAACTTACACTTGGCGTCACCTCTGACGGCGGATGAACTTGCCGAGTAAATTATCAGTCGCGAGAATAACGGACATGGTCACGTGAGAGCTAGACCGTTTTCTGATAGGTGCAAGCTTTAGTTGTGCCATTTTAAAACATAATACTAAATATAAGATAAGTAAGTCAGGGGACGACAAAATAACTGCACTCCGAGGGACACAATTTCAAAAGTCAAAATACCTAAAAAATCGTTATATTTTTCGGACGTCTCTTTAAACACGTGAAACTATGGGCTTTGTTGATTGGGATGCCATATAAGATTTATCTTCTGTCATACAGTTTTTTCACACCAGACCTAAAAATTAGAGAGAAACTTGCCGTGGGGACAGCAGATTTTTGTACGGGAGCCCAAAATTGTCCCCTGGGTCACCTAGCCAAAAACGAAAAATTGAATTAAAATGTTTATCAAAAAAATATTTTCATATTTCTTAATGATCTAAGTATAAGTTTATTTCATAAAATATATTGAATTAAGTCATTTTTACCTGAAAATTGCTTTTGAACACTTGGGACACGAAAAGACAAAGAAAAGTTGATTGACCCAATTAAATAATTATTTTTACTGGTTGACACCTAATTTTTGGTTCGCTAATGTATGGAACGTGAATCTTGGGTCAGAGTGTATCCTTAGGGGCGGATCCTTGTCGTTTAGATACTTTAATTGCAGTTTTATTTCGTTGCTTATGATAATTGAGCACTATGCTTTACCCTTGGTTAGGTCCCTTCCGTATCAAGAGCGGCGCAATAATGAATATGGCACCATATATTCCAGTCACCACGTATATCGGCAAATATAAGTCTGGGTGCTTTTCAGTGGGAATGACATGGGACGTACGGTAAACAGGAATCGTATCGTATTCATCTTTATCTTCTTCTTCGTTCATATTATCTGCCCAATTGGTTGAAAATACAAAAAAATCTTCAGAAAGAAATCACGGCAATTATTTTTTTGTTGTTTTGTCAAAGATGATGTAAGTTGTCAATCAGTCATATTTTTCATATTTTTTGCGGTAAACGGACAAACGATATCCTTAGCAAGTAGGGTAACAATCTTTGAAAAGCCTTTATCTACGAGATATAAATATCTTTCCCCCATTTACGCTATGGGATATATTCTGCAGTGGAAAACATATCTTTCTCAAATTTTATTATTCTTTCTAACACTGTCTAGAAATATTTTGTATAAAGTTCTGATAAATGATTTTTTATTTTTTAATTCACAAGTATTTATTCAGACAGTCTTGAAGCTAAGAAGTTTGTTTGTTTATTTAAGCGAGATTATCTCAGGAACTATTAAGCTGGTCCGATTAGCTTTTTTTGTGTAAGATAGCTCTATCGGAGGACGAAAATAATAAACTCATCCCTCAGGGCATGTTCAGAGGTCAAGGTTTTTTTTTTATATGGTCGGCGGTGTCAGTAAATCGAAAAACTTTAGATATTGTCATAATCACACCGAAAAAATTCCCTCGCTGATATATCATTATTAAGCCCGTTTATCGCCCGATAAAATAATCATATCTCGCTGACAATAATGGCATGCCAAATAAAATCGGCCTATCCTATATTTTCATAGTACTACTGAAACATTTTTCAAAAGAAGTCTTGTTCAATAGTTAGCCTTATGAAAAAGCACTTTACGTCAATAGTAATAAAGTGCAGTTTCTTGGGATGAAAAACTGTGCTTAAGCTTGTTTTTAAAATCACTGTGCTCGTAAACAGAAGCTTTATTTTTAAATCACTCGCATCAATATCCAGAGTGAGTTTCGTTCGAGAATCAATCAAAAGTCCACGATAATCACGCTAAAAATAGACACAAGTATTTACTAAATTGAGTTATATTTTTTTTAGATCACTGTCATGTGGATTTCAAATGCTTGTCATTTGAAAATCTAACAACAATCAACGTAAATCACACGACATATTTACGCGAGTGATCAAAAATAGGGCCCCGGAGCGTGTACAAATTGGGTGAAGTCCGCGCGGGAAGGCAATATATTTTTATTTCTTTTTAATTTCCGGTTCGCTATAATGGCGTCGAAATCAATATAATAGAGAAGCCACAGGGTGAAACGGCCAGTGCAATTTTCGCATGTGGTTTTGCTCATTTATAGTCATTGAGCAAGCTTTATCTGTCGGGCTAGTAGTTAATGACTTGTCATTGCCAAGCCAACGATTTTTTTAACCAATAAAAGTAGGTTTTCCATTCGAGATGTCTGTGATGTTGGAATTGAATAATATTATGACTGTTGATTTATTAAGGTTTCCAAACACGTGTGCGTAAGCGTTTGTATGTTTACTCACGGATTTCTCGGAAACGAGAAGTCGTAGCGAAATGATTATTTTTCAGTTTAATCATTGTATTAAGTAATTAAATTAATTAATTAATTTTCGATGTGGACTGTGTTGGAGGTGCAGTGCAAACTATGGCACACTTACATCGTGCCCGGCGTGCCCTAACACCTGCACGCCAGCGGATTTAATGAAATGCAGTCGATCCGCAATACAAGTGGCTGAATTCTGGGCTGCTACGTTATAATTTCACCATTATGAGTTTCCATCGATACGCTAAGAAGTAATTAAAGATGAATACAAAAAAGTTAGGTACATAAAACCAGTGAGTTGTTACTACTACGTATAGAGAAGCTATGCCAAGCAAAAAATGTGTCGAAAAAACGACGACAAGATTGTGACGTTTTCTTTGAAAATTTGAATTTCGAATTATGATTTGTACTACGAGTTACTGATCGTGTCATCAAATCATGGAGCACAAAATTTGTTCGTGATGTCAGATCCATACGCTAGTGATAGTAGTTCAATGCATATAACTCATAAGCGGGGGTAGATTTGACCTTTTATTCAAGTGTCCAACACATCTTCCCTGCACTCTTAACTAGGCCGGTGAACGAATTAAGATTAAGACATACATAACGTTGAACAAGATTGGAACGAGCTCTCTAGTAACCGTACAGTCCACATGCGGGATCGTTTTCTGATCTTTATTTCTTGGAGGTTAAGAATCAGTTGGCCAGTTTTTGCTTGGAGTCTAGTCGATCGGATCATCTCGATAAAGGAGAGTTGCGCGTGCGCACTATAATGACTCAATTATCCGCTTAGAGGGGGCGTGCCTAGGAACAGTATGTCTTCATTATTTGGGCGCTGTTGGAAAGTATTGAACCAGAATGTTTAGTTTACTTTTTATGGTATCATTTATATTCTTTTTCGAAAATAGAGCGTCTGGATAGTCAGGAAATATCGGATAATAGGGCAGAATTAATTATGGTTCCAACCCGGAGATTATGATTTACTTATATATACTCGAAGATGTGTATTTGGAATGTTCTTGACTGTTGAAGAAAACGTCTACCGATAAGCTTGCTTCGTATTTTTTACCAACACATAACATAAACCCACAAACAACGCTACTCGTACCTTTCTTTAAATAAATAAAGGAACACATCCAAATCGGATCAGAAGCGACATAATAGATAAATGAAAAAAAAACACATTTTTTTGTTTTATTTAAGACAGGTTATTAAATTAATTAATAGAATAAAAAAACAGACCATTGAGTTATCAGAAACTAAAATAAGCTTAGACTTCCAATACTGGGTTTTGAAAGGAGACTTACCTTCTGAAGAATTCTCAAAATGTTGGATATTATATTTAAAAATAAACCTAGGTACATAATATCCTAGATCTTGGACCAAATAACTTAAGCGATTCCATACTTGCCTAGCCGTAAGCACAGCATCATAGGATGTTATCTGTTGGTGCTGGGAAATGCGGCAAAGAATTTATTGGTAATATTGATGGGATCTTTGATGGGCACTTACGAGGTACTTGGTCCTCAAAACTGCGGTACAGCCTTATCGAGAGATCGGATCCGACCTCAGAGGTCATGAATTGATTCTTAAGTTTCTATTTTAGGTACGGCATTTTCTTGTCTTCCGTGATGCCTCTAGGCAATCATCGGATAAGAAATTACTTTAAAGTTGAATATAATAAAAAAGGCGTATTTATGATACAGGCTGTCCGATGTTTGGCAAACCAGAAAACACTGACCTTTCAGATAAAAATAACATCCAATAAAAGTATTGCCGTTTTGGAGAAAATGCCACTTTTGTATCCATAATTTTGCATTGTTTTGTCTTAACTATTTAAAGCTATCTCAAATGCATTTTGGGGTACAATTTTTGGATGTTTTATTTGGCATGATGCTCGAATAAACTTAAAGAGCTAAAGGTGTACTACTTAATATGATCTAACTTTCTTTAATACGAAACCACACGCATCCTCTACGTTCTGAAAGCAAAAATTCCCCTGAATCAATTTAGGTCCTTGAAATGTGCGTCCTAGGAACGTGACCTTCATCATGTCTGACGCTGGGTTTTGACAGCTGTCACAGTGACAAGCGGGGTCAAGCGGGGCCTCGAGCGCAATTTCCGGGGCGCGTGAGTTTGACACGATTTGAATTCAGATTTCGAAGGAACCCTTCTAAAAGAAGCAGTTTGGGTTCTATCAATCATTTTTCCTGCATTTGTTTGACATGGCGTTATTAATGTAACTTACATAATAATTGTATTTTGGCTGCTTGATGTAAAAATATTTTTCTTGGATTATTTCACTTAACTGTCAAAGTAATGCACATCTGTCTGATATATCAAGTTATTTTTCATATTATTAAACCGCCTCTTTTGCCTAATGCAGCAATACCACCTCTTTATAATTAATATTTCCACTCTGTGTAAATGTTGCCAGTTCTGAAAATAAGCGTCGCGCAATGTTGCCACAAATCAAGTCTGATTTATTCCGGGGCCACACGTACTGTCCAAACGTAGAAACGTATGCATATGCACCACTGACATAGTCAACTCATATTACCAGTATTTTATTGAGTCAGTGTCTAACGCTCTCTGAAAATAAGTCGTGGGCTATTTAGTTTTTATATAAATCCTTAGGTATGTAAATCAAATGGCACGCGACACAATATTTTGGACCCGTTGGCAATTTTGCAGTTAGAAAAAAATTGGTTGCCTGTAAAGTCGTTGTCGTTTATAAGACGTTGTCACGGTATACGGGCGAAAGTTTTACGTGACAACGACTTTTGATGTCTGTCTCTCTCGCTCTTAGGCGGGCTAACCATGCCCGAGTGGAAGGGACGCGTGCCTCTCACTCGCTCTCATTGTGAGCGCATAACGTGAGCGGAGCGTAACGCAGTTTCTTGAAGTGTTACCCGGCAAACCAATTTATAAGACGTTGTTACGTCAAAAAGGTGAAGTAGATGTTAATTATGATTAAAAACAAACATTCGAAATATTTATTTCGGAAGGCATGTTAAGTAATATTAATGAAACATCCTGAATTGTTAATTGTCCTGAATAAAATAAAATAAAGCAGTTGGTCCTGGCGAATATCGGTTTTTAAGGCCAGTCGAGGCCCTATAGGCGGCTTAATAAATCTGACAGCAAAGTTGGTCGCTAGCCTTGCAACGCATAATTATGCAGATAGATAACTCTTTGTTGCACATCACTTAGGTTAATAACCAATTCATTTAGAGGAAAACTGTACGTTATTAATGCGAATTCTAAATATTTGATTACTGCTTTAGAAACATTATGTACTGTGACTTTGCTATTTCCTATTCAAAGGAATGCTTTGTCTTTGCAGTTTGCCAAAATTGTGCCGTATGTATGAATGAAAGAGCTTTCATTTGGGAGTTCAATGGTTGTAGAATGTAGGTCAAAATTTACTACGGTTTCTGCAATTTTATAAAGAATGTACTTATGTTTATGTATGTTTAATTTGATTGGCCTTATGTTCTAGTAATAGCAATACTAATTAGTTTATAGATATATTTTTTGTCTCATATTGTAGAATATTTAGTGTACTGTAAAGATGTTTTGAAAAAGTACTAGGAAAAATTACTTATTTTTGGTTAACTATGTCAAAATTTGCACAAAATACTGACTTTCTTGGTTTTTCCTTTTTTTGACAAAGTCCGGTTGTAGCCCGAGGCCACAAACTTGCATTTTTCATTGGACTATCATCAATCATCATAAACAAGTGTGCAAAAAAAAACAGATCTATAACGTGAGCTCAAATGTTTAATTTTACTGGATTATATATTTATTACATTTTTGTATATTTCGATAATTTGCCACTTGTCGAGCTAGAGCCTCTGAGCCATTACTTAACTAAACACCGATAAATAGCTGCAAGCTTCTAGTTTTACGGCGCCTATAAATCATCGCCAGTGGTAAACGTTACGGGTTTTTACGTCACCAAACGACAAAACACCATAAACGAATCGACACGTACTGCCATACTGAAGTGGTAGCATTGTACCAAACAATAGCGAATAACAAAAGAACACAAATCATCTCTTAGAGTCTGTCCAAGGAAAACATGACTTGAAAATTTCCTTCAAAAGTTTTACTCAGAGGTTTTTGAGGTGTCAAAGCCACGTCAAAGAGGTTGCAGGACCAAATTATCTTGATCCTTTTTAGCTGATGTGATTAGGTACAATATAATTTGATATATTTTTTTAAGATTTTAGTTTTGATAATCAAGGAGATATTCGAGTATTCATAAATTATCTATGAATTCAATTAAGCACAATTGTAGTTGAAGCAGTTCAATAAACTAAAATGTTAAAAATAGAAAAAAAATATACCTAATAAACAAATCAATCAATATTTTATTAAATAAATTAATCTAACATGAATAAATTTAAAACACATGTTTATTTTCTCAGTATATCTCATATTATTTATCAGTCAGTTTATCTCATTTTCTTCCAATTTAGTTAGTGATTCCATAATATAAAGTATTTTTGAATTTCCCACGTTTTTATTGGGTCACGCTTTCGTTAGCAGACTACCCATCTGTAAGCTGCGTTGAAGTAAGTGTCGAGAATTTGCTAAGTATTAGACTTAATTGGGTATTTTCTGTAAGTTCTGACTTAGTTGAAGGTGTCAGTTAGAATGGATACTTTATAATGTAAGCGGCGAGGTGTTGGAGGATGGCTTATTTAGAATTTCACGGCCCGTAGCCGCCGTCGTCGACTTGGTAACAGCGTACATAGAAGAAACAGCCTATTTGAAAAACTATGGTAGGCATATACGGTCAGATCAATTTTAGACCGCTGTCACAATACCATCAGGTAAGATCGTCGCCAAATGTCTGGCTTATTAGGTACCCACGCATTAAAAACACACACACAATCATAACCAATAAATGTGATTAACTATTTTATTGAAAAAAAGTTTCGCCGACAAGCCATTCGTAGACGTTCGACCTCCTCCGTAGCACTAGTACTGCTACGATATCTACTACGTCGTAGCCGTACTCATACTCGATCGACTACGATTTGATAAGATAAGATAAGATAAGATATATTTATTTGAATTTTCAACTACAATAATACCTACTTAGAAAAATAATTGGTACAAAAAAATGCCGTAGACCCTTAGGCTAACGGACAGTGCGTATGAGACCTTAGTCGTTTGAAGACTGACTGAGCTAGCTGTTTTATCTTTTGTCTGTGTCTCAAGGAAGTAGTTACCGGTGAGATAGCTAAGTAGGTGTTAGATTACGTCCGTGCAACCGGCCGCTCCAAGCGAAGTGCCCGGCAATCTTTACAACGCCTGTATTGCGTGTTTTATAATAAAAAATACTATAAAGAAAGGTGGGTAAGTATCTCACAAAATGCCACCGAATAAATGTCATGTACAACAAAAATAACAGTTTTGGTATATTGGTATATTGTTTATTGTTTATTGTGCATTTCAACATTTACAACTTAATAGTAATTACATTTAGTCTCTATACAGTCCTTATTACTAATAACATGACTCTGCACAGTAACAGTTGTACGTATAACTAACCATCGTGTGTTACCAGTGATGACATACGGATCCGAAACATGGTCTTTCTTTAACTATGGGCCTTATAAAGATGCTCAAAATAACAAAACGAGCGATAGAGAGGGATATGCTCGGTATATCTCTACGAGATCGAATCAGAAATGAGGAGATACGTAGAAGAACTAAGGTAACGGACATATCCCTGATTATACTGAGTACTGATTAGTAAGCTCAAGTGGTAACGGGCAGGACACAAGTAGTGCAAAGAACTGATGGCCGATGAGGCAGGAAAGTTCTAGATTCAAGACCCTTTGTCCTAAGATGCAGCGTAAGACGTCCACCAACAAAATGGACAGACAACCTTGTAAAAAACGCAGGATCACACTAGGCACAGACCGCTTGTGATCGGTCGGTGTGGAAAACCGTGGGGGACGCCTACGTTCAGCAGTGGACGTCCTTTGGCTGACATTGATGATGATGATGATGTATAATTGACCTTAACCTTAATCACCTAGTCGCCGTCTCGAGTGCGGTCGCCCGGTTGCGGAGATCACTAATAAATTATTTTTTTTAATTCTAAATAGGATTTTGCCTTACGCGGATAGTTTTGTATGGACCGGACACTTCGCCTTGTCTGACAAATCCTTTTTGACATTCACGTGCCTTACTATTAAATTCGATCTTCGATAATGTAAATACTATATTAAATAGTTGATTTTTGTTTTTATAATGTTTTGTCACTATACAAACTTAATATAAATTGCACTTGTAAAAAGCAACCGTGACTCCGTGACAGACGAGGAATCGAATCAAATGCAGGGCCGTCTCTCACCTATTAGAGGCCCTGGGCACATTATGATAACGGGGCCCCTACCTATGACCATAGTAAAGAAGCACTATTTTGTTAGTAGCAAATACAAAGAACGTAGATGTGCAAAATTTTGGCATTATTTTTATTTCTTTTCATTTACACTAAATATTATGAATTGATAATATAACGAAATCCACACTAAATAACCAGCATCCACAATGAGTCCTTATACAAGTATCTATGCTGATTGAAGAGGTACCCACCCTTGTAGATTTGAGTTGAGCGAAATCTTTAATCACATCTTCAAAATCT
The DNA here is from genome assembly GCA_963584085.1 of Pyrausta aurata. Classification (NCBI taxonomy): domain Eukaryota; kingdom Metazoa; phylum Arthropoda; class Insecta; order Lepidoptera; family Crambidae; genus Pyrausta; species Pyrausta aurata. The sequence continues at coordinate 3,486,387 of OY757263.1, read as the reverse complement.
ATGTTTTCGAGCACTAAATAGTCTGCAAGAAATGGATCAAATTCACTCAGTTACTCCACCCATCATAGATTGTCTATGTGTTGGGCTATTTTTAAGTGACTTAAAAAAGGAGATTCTCAGTTTGACCTGTATGTTTGTATTGCATGTTTGTCCGCGAATATCTCGCGTTTGGCTGCACCGATTTTGATGCGGTTTTCATCATGACGTGATAAAATTATTTGATAAATGTGCTTCTAGTCACTACATCCACTCAGAGAGCATATATTTAAATTACAATGGATTAGATAAGCAGCATGAAAAACAAAATACATATTTTTTAAGGCGATTAAAGCAACCATTTTCTTTCGACTTTTTTTATAAATAATTCTTTATTGTTATGTCTAGTTACTGATCTATTGCCGTCTTTGTAGGTTTTGAGTGCCACAGAGAAATCAGAATCTTAATTTTGATAATAAATAGGTTCCTTACCAATCAAAAGCTCGCGATCTTGTTCTGTAAAATTTTGATGAAATTAATCGGTGGTTGATTACGTGATTGCAGGGTTGGAAAACTATTGTTGCACAACTGGCACAAGCATAAGTCACCGAAGTTGTTGCACTTTTGTCATAGGAACGCGAACGGTCGCTTTCTATTTCAATCATATTATCAAAACTAGCTGTGCCCGCGACTTCGTCCGCGTGGAATAGTGACTTTGGATAGAATTTTTAATTTATAGGCTTATGATTTTACAAATAAGATACTTAAGTATAAGAACTTATAAGTACGCAAGATATAAAGTATTTATATAGTACATTTTAGTACTCACTTATCATTAAAATTGGCCATATTACAACAATAAGAAGCAAGTAGTAGGTACATCAAAGGTGATCAATTATTATGACCATACCGATTATTTGGACGTTCACAATTTGTATTTCGATTAGGAATTCCTTTGTTTGATAGGATAATATGGTTACTTTACTTTTAACTACTACTTTGCCACAAAAAAAACTACTACTTTACTAACATTTTACTTTGTTGTGTGGAAAAAATGGATCTAAATATAAATTTTTTCATGGCACTGTTTTGTTATACTTTGGCAAGTACCATAAAGTACCAAATATTCATTTAATTTATACAAACCAATATGGAGGAAACACTACACATTGAATTAAAACACTTTACAGATTCATTTCCACCCACATTTATTTTAAATTGTTTCGCCTTGGCCCCGTCCCGCCTTAGCCCCGGCCCCATCGAACGGGATAAAAAGTATCCTATGTCCTTCTCCTGGTACTAAGCTACCTCCCCACCGTTTCGTCCCGGTCCCGTGCTACCCCAGCCCCGGCCCCGTCTAGCGGGACAAAAAGTATCCTATATGCAGTATCTTATGTCCTTCTCCTGGTACTAAGCTACCTCCCCACCGTTTCGTCCCGGTCCCGTGCTACCCCAGCCCCGGCCCCGTCTAGCGGGACAAAAAGTATCCTATATGCTTTTCCTGATTCTAAGCTACCACCCCACCAACTTTCATCCAAATCGGTTCAGCCGTTCTCAAGTTATAAGTGTTGTAACAAACACGACTTTCTTTTATATATATATATTTTCTGCCTACCCCCTAAGTCTATTGGCGTGATTATTTCTATCCTAGTTTACTCTCCAAGTGATGCTGAGTCAAATAAAAAAAGCCCCATCAAAATCGGTCCAGTAGATTCTGAGATTAGCCCGGACAAACAGACAGACAGACAGACAGACAGACAGACAGACAAAAATTTTAAAAATTGTTGTTTTGGCTTCTATTACGGTAATTAAGACCCCCTGTAACAATTTTTCATAAAAATCTTCAATGTACAGAAATCGATCTTTTACAGTCTTATTATATGTATATAAAGGTCAAATCATTTTAAGTGATAATATTTTAACTGTGGCTTTGTATACATCATAGAAACAGGACACTATCATTATTTTTTGGAAAATCGAGATTTAAATTTTTATTATTTTCTTTAACATAGACAATATCATTTTTTTAAAACAGCACCCTGACATTTTTAAAAGTTATCTTCGTCATCGGCTTCGCCTCTCTCAATTCAATGCCCAAACCTTCTTTTTCTCTAATCTTAGCCTTAATTAATAAAAAATTAAAATCTGAAAATAAATATTACCTTAGTCTCCAATTTTCTCAAAAACTAGAGGATAAAATCCAAAGTGTTCGTATATAAAAAATGATTAATTTATTGTGCTGAATCGGCCCTTTAAATATTATCACTTAAAACGAGGTCACCTTATAGATGTATAGATTGGGAGGAATTGGTATAGAACATGTCGATTTAGAAAAAAACTTTTTCTGATTGACACATTATTTTGATTGCTACTTACAGAACTTTCTCCAGTAGAAAAATATGATGTTAATTTTCGTTACTTTTCAATTAGTTTTTGGTGTGCAACTTTATTCCTTTGGTCATATCCACTATGATACGACCGTTTCAAAATGTTATATTTATTGATTGAAAATAATCACTATTAAATCAAACAGGCAAACCACGATTTAATAGAGCGAGTGTGATACTAATGCTACTCCGAGTATATCAGGGCCTGTGCCCTATGGACTATGAGTCTGTTCTGATAGTCAGACAGAAACAACAACAAACAAATGAAATAAATTTTTTAGAGTCATGATATTACCATTTTTAAGATTGTAGTGGACAAAACTACGACAATGCGTCAAATATGTCGGGAAAATATTCTGATTTACAAACAAGAATAATAAAAACGAACAAATTAACCATAGTTGGTAAGCATATTTTGTTACGACTGATTTCGTTAGTTAAATCAGTTATCGTTTGGTAATGGAGTAGGGACTAGACTAGGGGGCCCCATCCATCGCGGGGCCCTGGGCATGTGCCCAGTGTGCCCAGTGGGAAAGAAGGGCCTGATCAAATGAATCTATATATTATAATTAAACTTATTAGGAACTTTATAACAAGTTTCCGTAGCAATTCTCTATAGTAGGTTTTCATTCTCATAATATTATCATTCATGTCATCTTCATTAGCACCAAATTAATATGAAAGCACCGACATTTTCATTAAGCAACAGATTAAAATAGCATATTAAATAAATGTGTGTTTGACGACCAAAACATGAGCGGGTCAAAGGTTTCGAGATAAAAAATACTGTGTTACCCGAGTCACATTCGGGGGATAAAAGCACGTCACTAACTCATGTAAAATCCGGTCAAGTGCGAGTGGCTCTCGCGCACAAAGGTTTCCGTACCATTGACTAGGTAAACCACGTTGGTGAATATTTCAAGTGCCTACCTGTTGCCACTATTTTTCTTCCCCATCACAAGATGAGAAAGCTATTATAAACTTTTTGAAATTAACTATAGTTGGTGCTATGCCAACGTTAATGTTTTATTAATGGGGAGAAAAACTAACTTTTTATCACGACAGAGGGCGCATAGTCGACTGTACCTTCATTTGACATTACATCTGTCAAAACGTATGGATAATTTGAATCATAATATTTTTATTTAACTTTTTCAAGGATCTGAACTATAATGCCTCAGTGTAGCGCTTTAAACTGTTAAAACAGAGAGAGAATTTCCCCTTGAGGCTTGCTGTTTAACTGTACAACAAAAAGCTAACATTAGATGATATATTCCTCTGATAAAAAAGAACTTATTAACAGGTATTGGTATGTTATGGCATTCAACATACATACCTTTCAAAATATAGCTGTATTGCATGTTTACTTAGGCTTGGAACTGGAGAATCAGCATTTATATCTCTAAATTTCTCTAACGCCGGAACCTTCTAAGTTGGGTCTTCTTGAATGTCGCAATCAGCACCAAAGTTAAGGTTTCGATCATACGCCTCCAACTTAGAAGAAATAGGAGATTTAGTCCAAAGAAACGTAAATTATGCAAAGTAAAACAGGATATAACCTCAAATATTTTAAAAGCTTACCTCTCTATCAAAACAACCTTTTTCCCAGTAGTTGAAGCATTCCTTCTATGAAGTTCGCTTTTAAGTTGAAAAACAGACATCAACAAATACATTTTACAATGAAAAAATACCGTAAATCGCAAAAAAACGCAACTTGACACTTGACACTAGAAGTAAACAAGGTACAGTCGACGATCGCGCCATCTACAATTAGCTTTGCGTGTTCCTCCCCATTAATGCTGTCTAATAAAAAGCAAAACAAAATACTATGATGAATAGTAACTTAAATCCGCATCAAAATCGGCTCAAGCATTCTATTTTTTTTTGTTTACTGAACTACTCATGGTGTGACGCAAAAGATATTCGAGATTTTTAAAGATTTTGATTTTATTTCTTTCTTTTTCCTCTAATTGAACACAGAATATACAATAATGAGCAGTTTTCTTGTCATGAGATGTTTATATCATCGACAGATCGCTAGCGTCACTTTTGGAACTAACTTTTTAAACTTTATTTTAGAATTATAGCAGAGGTAATTGCTTTTCGCCAACGTAAATAATAAACAGTAAAACAATATTAATGTGATCCTTTAGTACATAAAGTACATAATAATGCAAAAAATAAGTATTCAAACAAATAATCCATAGGTCATACACTAACGCATTTTACAATATCAACCTTTTTCCTTTATCTACGGTTTTCCACCAACATGAAAAAAAAACCTAAAGTGACTCTAACGCCATCTAGTGAGAGCTGTGAAACGATGGTAGAAAACTGCTCATCGAATTCTTCTAATTAATAACAACCTTCTAATATGTTATCAAGTGGTCTACTTACACCCAAGTCTAGAGTCGGTCTTTAAGATATGAAGGTTATCAGAGCAATAAATTTGGAGTAAAACTTATTTCATGATGCCGTCTTTTTACAATATATAAAATGATGATGAATTAATTATAAAATTATGCTGGGTTTCTGGAGCAGAGAGGTCAGCCTCTTATTTACTTTAACTTACTGTACCGACTGTGATAAATGTTTCGAAATGTTAGACGATAGGATCATGTTTAACAACGCCGGCAATAATATCTCTGATAAGGTCACATTATTTCCTCAGTACAATTTATGATTTTTTTCAAATTGCCGAGGCATTAAATTGTAAACACAATTAAATCTAGCTGAAAGTATCTTATAGTTTATTTTTGTTTTTATAGTGTTTTGTCACCATACAAACTAAATAATATAAATTGCACTTGTAAAAAGCAACTGTGAACCTGTGAGAGACAAGGAATTAAACCCCGTGTCTTACGCTATCCGGGCGTATGCCTATACCACTCGGCCACCGTCACATTAACAAGCCTGTTGAATTTTGCACGTGCTTTTTCAGCGGATAGCGTAAGACACGGGGTTCAATTCCTCGTCTGTCACAGGTTCACAGTTGCTTTTTACAAGTGCAATTTATATTATGAAAGTATCTTCTTTATATTTATACGAATAAATCTATCTAAAATTGATAACCATATCTATCTGTAGAGTAGCCCTTAAAATTTAAGAACAACTACAACGATGGTCAAATAGGATATTCTGCGAAAAAAAAACAGTGAGTGTTGAAGTTTGGTGACGTTGAGTAACTAATCTTGACCTATGATTAATTAACCTCCCAGAGAAATCTATTTAAAATTTATAGTTGTTTTTTTTCATGCATTTTGTATCAAACTTTAAAATTTTCAAGATTTCATTATCTGGGCAGCTAGCCTATAGAGATCTTGATTCAAATGTAATGTTCTCTCATAAGCAAAAAGTTCCCATTTTATAACCACTCATGCGCGTCATGTGAGTTGTATCATTCGCAAAGCTTACAATTTAATACCTGACCGAGAACATCACGGTGATATTTCGGTATAGGAATAGTCAACAATAATTCACCGAATTGCCGAAGTCTACGCCGGAATTGCCCATAAAGATGATTCACGACACACGCCAATAGTTTTATTGTATTATTGTAGACCCACTTGCGTTATAACGTACTGAAAATTTATGATGAAAGAGTAGAGGTTTTACCGCGACTATGTTATGGCACAGAATATATATAGTACTATGGCCCAGAAATATTGTTACAAGAGTGGTTCCTGAAATAAGCGCGTTCAAACAAATAAAACTCTTCAGATTTATATTGTTAGTTACTCATAATCCCGTCTCCAAATATAATGCAATCTCCACTAATTACACCTCTCACCTGGCGCACCATAATCTTTGCATGAAACGGTTGGTGGTTTATGAACGCATGCAAACAAATCGTGTATCAGGGACGGACTGGTCACCAGGGGCCCATAACTTAAGCGCGCGCCAGATCAAAAAGAGCCCGGGGCCGGAATGGACATGTCCGATTTATATAGGTGCGACCGGGCCGATAGTGCGGCTATGGGACGGACTGAGGGCGGCTTGGGGTCCCGATATTGACTATGGACCCACAACCTCAAGGTGAGATCGTCACTGACGATCAATGATGAAAGAAACAATGTTTTTAAACAATGGTCATCATCAAAATATCAAAGAAAGATTATATTTGAACACAGAATTTACCTGCCTTTGGCCACACAAAATGCCGTTTTCATAAAGTAGTATCATGTTTTGAAGCAGCAGAGCCATGGAAGTCATTATTGTTCAAGGGGCAATTATTGTGTAAAGTAATCGTATTCATTTGACAGTTCAAAACGTACGATATGATCTGTCAAACCTTTTTATCTTTGCCGTTTGACAACAAACAATTCCACATGACGTGTAAAGCAGTCGCATTCATTTGACAGTTCAAAACGTACGATATGATCTGTCAAACCTTTTTTTCTTTGCCGTTTGACAACAAACAATTCCACATGTGTAAAGCAATTATGTTACAAGTGTGTGTTCTTACTATGTAACCTCTGAAATATTAATAGTAACTCTGAATTGTTCCTATGAATACTTAAAAAATACATCGTTCGTTCGTCATCAGTCTTAATAATTATAATTTGTTTGTTTGTTTGTCCAGTTATTGTGACTGTTGTCTTTTTATGAAAAATATGGATGTAAATTATGTATTTGAATTCGTCACCAAATACAGTACAGCCTTAATCCGGACCTGGAAAGCTTGAATGTAGTGAAAAATAATGAAAGATAAACGCACTTTACGCCGTTATTGCGTTTCAGATCTAGTCCATGGTTTATTTGTATAGTACCTAACGCGTACAAGAGGAAAGTTTCTGGAAAAAAAGCTTATTTATGTCTAGTAATTTTTGCTAATATTATAAAAATGAAGAGTTTGTTTGACCTCGCTAATTTCAGGAACTTGTAAGTAGTCCTATAAAAAAATATTAAGTGAGATAACTTATTTATTGGGGAAGGCTATTATAGGCTATTATTACACATGACGCTACGTACGGTCTACGGGAAGAAAACACAATCAAAAACACGCAGAGTCACGGGGGCCGCTAGTGTCGTAAATACAAGTAGGTTAGTAATGTGAAATGTACTGAAGCCGATGTCGATAAAAAAATTCGGCATCAATAAAAACGGTACTTTAGTGTATTATTTTTTTGTGATTTTTCAATATTTACAGGTTTCATTTTTATTCGAGTTGTATAATTTGATTTTACTGAAATGAAACTTTACTGTTCGTCCATAAATCCCAAAGAACAATGTGGTCTATAAACATAAAATCTGCGAGTCAACCGTAAATTAAATAATAACCAAGTTCGCCTGCACTAATCTATACACAGTCATACAAGAACACGAACATGATTTGATATCGAGAGTTTATCGGTAAGTACAAACGGATGTAACTTGTAGAATGGATGTAGTGGAAACACGATAACCTATGGCAATTCGAAATTGTGACGAGATAAGTATCACTTGTAGTTAGCAGCTTCTATGCGTTTGCGCTGGTTGGCGTTATGCGGCTTGAAACAAGCAATAAATAAAATAGTTACCAAGCAATTTTTAAAATTTGTCACAAAAGTAATGAAAATAAAACAGAATAATACCTACTTCCTGCTTTTATCAAATCTGATACATTTTCTGTCAAAATTAAAAACTTTGAAATGAAACATTCGCTTGTCGGTAAAATACTATAATACTTGCCCGTTGCTATGTTGAAGGAACTAACAAAATAACAGTCAAAAGCACTCTTCTTTTATTTTTGAAAAGAGAATGAAGTTGTGCCTATATCCTATGCTTGGTGATCGAATTGACATGCAATTGGAAAAATAAAGAATTTGGTTCTGATATTTTTATAAATCTAACTAGTACTTACTAGCCTGTACTCATCTGCTGGGAGAAGGCCTCACCTTAAATGTGAGATAGAATATAAATCTATACTAATATTATAAAGCTAAAGAGTTTGTTTGTTTGAACGCGCTAATCTCCGAAACTAGTAGTTCGAATTGAATAATTCTTTTTGTGTTGGATAGTCTAGTTATCGAGGAAGGCTATAGGCTATATAACAACACGCTACGACCAATAGGAGCAAAGATATAGTGGTAAATGTGTAAAAAACGGGAGAAAGAAGTCACTATTCCACGCGGACGAAGTCGCGGGCAAAAGCTAGTTAGTTTATAACGTGCTCTTTTGCTCCCTGACCGACCATGGAATGGCTTCCTTCTGTATGCCACCATTCCGACAAATTTAATTGGACAATAAAACATCAGACAGCCGCAATGATTTGTGCATTGACGATAACAAGATGTTAATTATTAATATTATTATGAATGATCATTGAATAACAACGATATCGCTATCGCCCATTGAACACACTTGTTCCATTCAGTTGTGTCCTAGATAAACAAGAGGTCTAGACTGTGTGGCAGTTTCCAAGAATTAGATCTGGAGGCCAGTCAAGCTAGTGTCGATAAGAGGCAAATGCAATGAATTTCGATGCGGAGTGGTTAGAGTTTGCCTCTTATTTCGCTATGAATTTCGATACACTAATATTTATTGTAATTTTTGATGTTTGATAACCTCAGTGATGAAGCTACGCTGGTTTTTAAGGACCCCGGAGGGTTCGATCCTCGGTCCTTCGGCCAAGAATACGTAGAAATATCCATTGAACTACTATAACTAGCGTATGGAACTGACACCACGAAAAAATCTCGTGCGACCTCATGAATTGACGCCACTTGTCATTAACTCATACAAAAAATGTAAAAATAATACAATAAATGGTTTCATTCGAAATTTAAATTTCAAGGAATACGTCATATTCTTTTCGTTGTATTTGCGATATTTTTTTTGCTTGGCATAGCTTCTGTATACGTAGTAATAACAACTCACTGCTATTATCGTGGAACATTTCTATAGAGTAGGAAGGAATACGGCTTCAGCTACACATAGCTTCCAACACCGGCTCGCGGTTGAGGCCTGTCCCGCCCGAGACGTAAGACGGTATGTACGAGTAATATGTAGACACCACAACTTCTTCTTCTTCTTCTTCTTAGTCGGGCACTCTTAGCAATGTCACTGGTCGTCGCAGTTGATGGACAGACACCACAAGCACTAAAATTTCCATTAAACCCATCCAAAGTGTTAAATAATTATGTTCCCTGGCCCTACCAAGTGTCCTTTAGGATTCACAAACGAAGAATACTAATCAATTCGATTCACTACCTCCGAAAGATAATTCCATTGCTGGACAAAATAAAGAAACTCACACTTTATTTATTTCTTTGCGTTTATTAATATTAAAAAAAAATTTGCTTCGAAATTACGTAGGTGTGAAAGAGATGTCCGCGGGCGTCAAAATTAAGTGCAAGAGATATGGAGCCCTGTCATACGAACGTGCGGTTAAGCAGGATAGCTAATTGTAAGAGCTGGTATGACAGAAAGAGAGGGAAGATATAAAAGATGGCCGTAGAGGTGAAAATTTGCATTTTATCTTTATAGATCTCTCGGTTAATTGAGAGTGCGAATGTGTTTTGCGCACACGTTAATTACCGGTTGATTAATGATTACTCGCTACTGTCCATTCATTCTGCGATAAAAATCGTTATAGAATATCGATCATGGCGGGATGAGCGAGGTTACGGTTACGATCTCAATTTGTATTTCGATTTTATGTTTCCTTAAATTAAATTGGACTGACGACATTCATCCTTGTTGAATTTTATTCGATTAAAAAGTTAGCATTACTTTTGAGAATTTTGCGTGCGTGTGTTACACCGCTACTGCAGACTTTGGTGGTAGGTATGTACTGATTAGTTAAATCATCAGTTTAATCAGTAATTATCATCGAATGTTGGGCAAGACAGGTGGACACAAACGTAATTCGTCAATCATTGTTTTGCGGATCCGAACCATCAGAGAAACGATAATCGTATTGAGCGATTTCGTTTTTCGTAGAACGACCTCAGTTTCTGTAGAGTTCCGAAAGCGACTCTAAAGATCGAGTGTTCTATTCTTCAGTCGATAAATTCATGATTTCTTGCACGTAGGTAATATATACAACCCACATTAAAAGAAGAAAAATAAATGACTAGGTACTCGAATCGTCGAATTTCGGAAATTTTATTTAAAAACAAAATAAACAAAAGATCCAAAATAAATTAAAATAAATAAAGAGTTGGCTGAAAACGCCAAGCGTCAAGTACGTCACTTGCAAGTGATTATTACCTATGTGTTTGCGCTGTTTGGCGTTGAAACGTCTGGGCCGTGGGGACCTTCGGCTAAATTGCTGTTTAGAAAAATTTCGCCAAAATTAAATTCTGTTACGGCCAATAATAAAGCTGGCTGGTTTCTAGCGCAAAGGATTAGCATAGCTATCCAACGCGGCAACGCAGCTAGCATTATAACCCCTTTGCCACAAGGAAATGATTTCATTTTTGAATAGGATAGTCTTATTTTTTTATGTTGCATGTCTTAGTTTTAATTTTTTCTTGTTTGTTGTTAATAAATATTTTTTTAAGAAATTTTAGAGCAAATGACCCTCACTAAAAGACATTTGAATTTGGCACACGATGTACTAAACACCCTGCGTTTACGTCAAGCATTTTAATTGCTTAAAAGAGTACTAGAGTTTTACGGCCTTATCACAAATAAATAAACAAGGTTTCGAACACTGTTTAAATATAATATGGCTAGTATAAAATCAACGTCAATCAAGTCAAATGACATAAGGGTGACATACATTTTATTTTAGCCGCATAACATTTAAACAGTTGTTCAAACCTTGTTTATTTATTTGTGGTAAGGCCGATAAATTTTAATTTACTGTCTAACGGACAGTAAATTAAATACGATCGAATCGTCTCGCTAGTACCGACCGGTCGGCATAATACAAATAGATCAATTATATCAAATGAATCGCAGCTAACATTCAAAGCAAAATTATCTTTATGTTCCTTTTACTAAAGTGAATTACAAATGTTATGTGCTATTTAGTGCACGCCCTTTTGACTCCCGATTTGTATCAAATTCGTTTCCGTTCTAATGACCCATACATAGCCCCTTCATTGATTCATTCATTGATATGTTTCATTGAAGACTATGAGTAACGTCTATTTGTGGGACTACTGTGACACAGTATTTGTATTACGAGCTGGTGGTGAGTTTATTTACTTTATTTTTCAACCAAAAGATGGACTTTACGCCATATGGCATTCTCTACCAGTCATAGTTTAGGACTATACAGCCATTTTTTTTCGACATGAAATATCAGCGATGGGGGCTCCCCCACCCAGGTAGGGTGGACGGGGAAAATGAAATGAAAATGAAAATGAAATGAAATGAAAATTAATTTGCATAAAACATGGTTACAGTGGTGGTGGTACAATTTATATTATGTGAGCTCATGTTTTACCATAATGTGGCATGCAAATTTTAATTAGGTTAGTGTCATTTATGCATCACTCATTAAAAAAAAATAACATCAAATAAATGTAAATCAAAATATAATGTCAAAAGTTAAGTAATCTAGTCAATTCATTGCAATGTCAAAAATAAAAGTAATGTTATTATAAAGTCAGAAATTAGTTTATGTCCTAAAGTGATAATTTTTTGTAAATAAGTCACTGATTTTATAAAAGTTTTTGTCTCGAAGCCAAATAATAAGTTTGCGTTTAAATAATACATTCGGTAATTCTCTAATATCTCTTTGGATAGCGTTAAAAATTTTAATACACATGGCATTACATTGTCTACGGTAATGAGCTAGTTTTGGGTTACTCTGGTAAACTAACTGATTTGGATCTCTTACATTTCTGCTGTGAATATGCATACGCTTCTGGAAGAGGTGTAAGTTATTCTTAACAAAAGTAGCTACCTCTAGTATGTACAAACACGGTAGGGGCAGAATTTGTAGTTGTTTGAATACTGGCTTGCAAGAATCACGAGGAGTATACCACAGATTGCCCGTAAGCATTTTTTCTGTGTTTTGAATAGTAGTTCCAATTCAGAACCGCCTGAAGACTAAAACCTGAAAGTGTCCACCGTTGCCATTAGTATGGAGAGAGAGACGAGTTAGCACCCTGGGCATTCGTTCGCAGCCTTACCTCTGGTTGCAGCCTGGGTTAAAGGTAAGTTCCTACTAGTAGTAGTCATCCTAGCCGATTTCGAATACGGTGGCCAGTCACAACGACAACCGCGGGACATTATAGTGCACAAGTGTGTATGCAAACACAGGTGCACTCTATATACCTTTCTCTCTCATAGATTTTAAAAGTTGTATACGAACCTCAAGTCACACCGCCATTTTTCTAATTAAAAATCTTGCTATTTTGAATTCTTTGAACATGTTCATATCTGTTGTACCATGTACCCGAAACTTTAACAAACGACGAAAAATAGTAGATTATTCACCAAGGGCATAACATTAGTGTCTTACGGCACATATACCTTTGTATACAATATTCTGAGTCGTTTCACTTCAATCGTTTAATATAAGTATGCACAATTTAATACGTACTCACATATGTGTAAGATAATTAAGACTTAATAACGCCCTTTCGATTTCAGTGCCCCAATCATAAAGATGGTGGTACACTAAAAGCTACTTTTAACCACAATTAAATAATATATGTACCTTTTAATTTTGATAGTTAATGACAAAATAAATGTAAAAAAATATGGGAAAACAAACCAGATATTCGGTAAAGTCTTTAGGTAAGCCGCCACGGTTTGGATCCACCACTATACATTTTCTGTCACAATTGAAACCTCAAATTAGGATTTATGGGCGGCAATACTATTCCCTAGGTACCTGTTCATAGCTATTCCAGTCAACAAGTAAATCAGAGGGAAGAAGCCGATAGCGAGTTAGCAGTTCAGTAGTTAATTAATAAATTGTAAATCATTTAATGAAACAAATGCATAGCATGCACTGTGACACCAGAAGACATGCGAACGTAAGTTTGAATATTCATCAATCAATTCTTAGAACAATAAGCCCGTCGCCGCATTTCCTTTGGTACGCCTTTAATTCGTGAGGTCACATTAAGTTAGCCACTATTCAAGCGTGACCAATTATATATTTCGAATTACAGACGTTCATGATTGGGTTAAGAATTAAGATGATTATTAGGTTGCTATTTTGAATAGACACAAAATGTTCTGCCATTTACAACTGATATTGTCAGAAAAAGTTTAGCGCGGGAAACGAGAAGAGGATATGGATTTTGTTTCTCACTATTAGTTTATAGTTTTTCGAGTCATAAATGTGGTTTTTGTTGGAATTATCTTTATCAATGTGTGCTATTGAAAAAAACAATGAATACAAAGTGGGAAATAAAGTAAATCGCTATCCTCGTTGGATTAAGTTAGGCCTCTTTAGTATTAATTTTAGTGATAAGAGTAAATATTGAACTTTTTAAAAACTGGCTTAAAATCCAAAACGACAATTCTTTAATTTATAAAGTCCGATGACGTCACGACTGCATATAAAAAAATGACAGAAAGTCTCTATGGTGTTTTCTGTTTTATGGCTTGCTTTTTTATACTTAAATATAAATACTTACTGAATACTGACAATAACTGTTAAAGTAATATTGATACCTTCTTAGGAATTGAAATATTATGAGCGAGGTCAACGACTAATGAAGGAATGGGGTGGAGTAGTTTCATACACACAAGCACTCAAATATTGATGAATCACCCTGTTACAAGTATTTTAAATCCACACAACTAACAAACTATTCTTTTTACACCCCGCAGGTTTTAATAGATATCTGTGGGACTCGGGGTTTGGATCATTAGGAAATCACAAAATTGGTTTACTTCGTATTTATTCGTATAATAATAACCACGTACGTTCATCTTCAGAAACAAAACACTATCGTAATTCCTCTCATTCCAAACATATTCAAATCTTACGTCTCGCTCACACACATTCTTATATGACGTCATCTATCGTTCTCAAATCCATCCTACACTCGGCCGTCCTGCACCATGTCTGCCCTCAGAGATCATCCGTACATCATCATCACTCATCATCTTCAATCATCATCATAGTCAAATATCATCATAGTCAAGTATCATCATCGCCATCATCCGTCATCGTCATAATCTTACTTCATCGTCATCCTTCTTAATCATCTGTCATTCACTTTACAGCAAACGCACTCTTCTCTTATCCTCCTTCTTTTCCTCCTACTAGCACTCTTATAAAAACAAGAACATCGTCTTAATATATTATGAAAATACAACACATAGTAGCAAAAACAAAACTGGCACAACAATAAAGTCTTCCTCGGAGACAGCGGCGTATGGAATACTGCATCGTCTGCAAGAATCCGCACCTCTGTGCCCTCTTTTGCTGCCGCGAGCTGATGCCTCACTACTAATCTCATTGTTTGTTCCTTCAATTTCTCTTTTACTTTTTGTAGTACTTCTGTCTTCATTGGGTTTTCGTCTTTATAATTTTGAATTTTGTTTACTGAAATCGTAGTATTTTGGTTTTCTTTGGCGCTGACTCCACGAGCGAGAGAATCGCGGCGATATTATCGTCGTGCCACGTATTTTTATACACTCCCTATGGAACCGTCTCCACACGGCGATATTATCGCCGCGATGCGACGAGTGGCAATGAGCGCGCGAAACGTCATTAACTAGTCGCTAGCCCGCCGCGACTAGCAGCGCGCTCGCCGCGCGCTCGCGACGAGCGCGCAGCGGGCGCGCTGTCAAATGCAGCATCGTTTCAGCGTTGCCTTTTGTTGTCGCCGCGGAAACGCTGCGATTCCGTTACGACTCGCGACGATACGCGGCG
Organism: Pyrausta aurata; assembly: GCA_963584085.1. Taxonomy (NCBI): domain Eukaryota; kingdom Metazoa; phylum Arthropoda; class Insecta; order Lepidoptera; family Crambidae; genus Pyrausta; species Pyrausta aurata. The sequence continues at coordinate 3,471,246 of OY757263.1, read as the reverse complement.
GAATTATCGCTCGTTCGTGGAGATTATCAGACGATATAAGAGCGGACTCGTCGCGATTCTCTCGCTCGTGGAGCCAGCGCCTTAGTTACTAATCTGTGTTAGTGTTCATGTCTGCTGTAGTCATATTCATAGAGAAAGAAAAAAATCTTCGCTTTAAAAAGAGCGTGCTACATAAAGAAATTCTATAGGATTTGACAGCGAAATACCTTATGACAGCGAGACCGTTTTCTAAGAAATAATGGATTTAGTGGATACGTCAAGTTTCCGTCGTTGGAATTTTTGAAAAATTATGAATGGATATAATTATAATTTAAGTTTTGTATAACAATTTCAGATGAAATGACTTGTGCTTTCAGCAACTGTGAAGTGCGCCGAGGATACAATCCCGAAAATCATACTTTCCACCAGTAAATATGAATCATTGATAAAAATTTTAATTCCAAATTTTATAAAATTTGTGAGTGAAATCGACTCCGATGCCAAATTGTACAGTAAATTTAGGACTTCCTTTGTGATTTGCAGCCATATATCAAAGTTTCCAATAGATTAATTCAGGTATTTTCAGTAAAATAAGAAAACGTTTCTTTACACTAGGGCTTGACTAAATGATGACGTCATCAGTATCGATAAATTTTTCGACTGATTTTTTTAGGTAACCGTAATTCTTGCACAGCTTCTTCTCAGCACTCGCCCACACAACTGGCCCGAAGCTGTGCTGTGGTAAGGTCTATGTTGGAACGTGTATAAGTGCTTCTAGCAAGTCTTCATACATATATAAATAAATATGTAATTTAACAAAAATGAGGTTGTCTTGTTTATCAAATAAAAAGTATAATGTAATCAAAAGTGCATTAATTTTATTATTTTTGTTTCAATTTACATGTTTTATCGTAACCTCGTCGATAAAACTTGGACCACCATAAGATACACATCACTATTGAACGCACACATGTAAAGTAACTTTTTGGTTTCGCTGAAAATCCGCGTTTGTCATTCTATACTATACTACTTTCTATGGTCATATTGAATTTGAATCTCAATTGCCAAACAATCTGTTTCCATGGCAACGTCATCTTCTTTGAAAGTATGCGTAACAGTGCTGTCATCATCTTCAAATTCATAGAAAGTGTCGCCCTCTTGCGTCGTACTTTTAGAAACTTGCTCTGCCAAATCGTCTTTTTGCGCACTACTGTCACATGTCAAACTTTCAGTTTCTTTTTCCACCATGTCAGTCATCGAAACAGGTTGGTTTTCATTTGACACCACATCTATAACTTCATTCATCGGTAGCGATCGGGTGTCTTCGTCGTTGTGTCGTAGTTGTTCGGATGTCTGCGCCGGTGCTGTCACTTCAACTCTGACAATGTCTTCCTTCGGCTGCAATCGGTTATCATCGTCGATGCGCCGTGAATCTTCGGATGTCTGCGCTAATTCTGTCACCTCAACTTCGACAATGTCTTCTTTCGGTTTTAATCGTTCGCCATCGTCGATGCGCCGTGTATCTTCGGGTATGAAAATCTTCACTTTTGATACGCCATCGTCGTTAATGTCTTTTTTCGTCTGCTTTCGGCTCCCGTCGTTGATACGTCGTATTTCGTCATAATTCTGCGCTGTAATTGTCACTTTTGTCACTTTAGATGTCACTCGCTTTGTATATTGAATGCACACCTTTTCTTGGACCTTTTCTTCCTTCTTAATAGCTTTCGGTGCGTTGGAAAACTCATCTGTAATAGCTGTCTTCAGTTGCTCCCACGATTCAAAAGGATCCTCAGACCGCCGCCATAACAATGCCGTGCCTCGGAGGGAAACCCTTCCTGCTGATAGCCGTTGTGATCGTGTCCAGTTCAGTCTGTCTCCCATGTCTTCTATGTCTCTTATCCAGTCTTCAACTTCGTAGCTATCGTGGGCACTGAATCTCGGCAGCTGTGGCGATATCCACACGCTGTATGGGTCCATCTTCTTGGTCGTTACACGTATTTTCGTTATTAGTCTGCCCCTTATACGTCTTCAGCTTCGTCGTAGCGTATGATCAGCTGCTGCAGCTCTGCGTCGTTGTCGTCGTCTTCTCAGCTAGCAACCGCCAATCCGTCTTCCGCTTACGTCCGGCTTCTATCCTGCCTGTGATATTCTTGATGATCCAGGGACCCCGACCCCCTGACGATAGTTTGATCCCGGACGAGCCCCCAATTGTGGGACTCGGGGTTTGGATCATTAGGAAATCACAAAATTGGTTTACTTCGTATTTATTCGTATAATAATAACCACGTACGTCTTTACCGTAGCTTTCATCTTCAGAAACAAAACACTATCGTAATTCCTCTCATTCCAAACATATTCAAATCTTACGTCTCGCTCACACACATTCTTATATGACGTCATCTATCGTTCTCAAATCCATCCTACATATCCCAAAAACCTCGCAAAAACCTAATTAAGTAAAAAAGTATAGAACAAGTATACAAATGAATAGTGTCAATTTGAAAACCGGGCAACCTTATTTGGAGTCGGTTTAAAATGCGAGATTAATCATGACGGTAGTTAGGCATTTAGGACGCTCGCCGGGGGGAGTCTTGTGTCATGAAAACTGTTAATTAAGGTGCGCATACGCAGCCCCGCGGCGCAGCATGATGCGGAGGTCCTGATTGTAGAGTCCCCATGAGGGAAATGCGTTTGTGGAATAATGTTTAAAAGGTAACTCAACCCGTGAACCATACTGTAACTTTTACTTTTAACACTTTTGTGGATAGTGAACGTCTATAAGCGTATTAACAATATAATTTCTATTGTGTCTGGATTACTGTCCACTAACAGAAACCTAACAATACATTTCCCCGCAGTACATTGCTGTCTCGATTTATTATGATTAAAAAAATATTAATTTATGTGTACTTGCAATAAATAATATTTAATAAATATTGATTGACTACTAATTTCATAATTATATTATTATATAGGCTCTATCAACATTTCTCTGCTTCTATCATATGCCACACCTAATATTTTCTCTTTTCGCGATTTGTCACATATTATCCAATTTGTATTTCGAAGCCTGGCCACCCTATCTCGATAACAAAACGATATCATTCCTGTTAAAATAATCCCACAATTGATTTAGGATTTATTTGGCCGTGGCGAATGGCCATTACGCGTGTCTGAAATAGCGGTTTCGTGTCATTCTACCCCTAATAGAGGAATTCACGGCTTTTGGATACCAGTGATCAATATTTTGATTGGGTATATTGTCGTGATTTTAAATGGTTCTAATGTCAGATATGTTATATGTTTTTTTTAATAATTAAATACCACCGGTCCTCTAAAACTTCGTCCGCTTGTTTTCAAATCAAAATGAAATAAAAGACATATCTTAGCGTGATGTTTTATAGCATAGCTTTCCGCGAAGCGTTCCTCCTCTTTCCTCAATCAATTAGTTATTTCACACAAAAGTAATTTTTAAACTTCCTGACTCAATCTTGAACTTTATAATATTAATTTTGATGTATTTGCCCGTAGCCTGTTAAATAATAACATATACATATAAAAGTCATTATGTGTACTGAAGAATAATAAGATGCCGCGGCCGGTCAAACCAACACAGCCTTGACCTATTGGGAAACCTGAAAAGAAGAAAAAGAATTTTATATACTGCTAAAGTCGTCCATCTACTATCATTTTTCCTACAAGTAAGACAAGCGATATAATTTATTTTCTTTTGATGATTCTCACATTGAACCAAGAAAATGCAACCTGCGTACTGATGTCATTCAACCAGCACCGTATCAATCTCGCAGGTACCTGAGAAGTTAAATGCAAGGGAATTCTATAATCGACCTTTCAATGAAAACGTTAGGAATGCGCGTGTCCAATCGGCCGTTATCGACATCGATAAAAAAGTTACCTCCGACGGAAATGATACAACCACGACAAATGGAACGGCTCTCGAAATTGAATAAGTCGATATCACCAAACTCCGGGATTGAATGCTGATTGACGGAAAAAAATCGATCGATTTACTGTATCGGTTAGTCTGGATTCGTTGCTGTAAAAAAGTTAAGGACTTGAATGTTATCGATAAATATTATCTATGAGATATTAATTTTTTAATGTAAATGTGGTTCCATTTGATGATCTCAAAATTATTAAATTTAAATTGTCTGAACGCTTAAACGCTTAAATATTAACCTTTTTGACGGAAGCTAATATTGTGATTTGTAAATAAAGTTGCACATGCACATTACATGCACTATTATAAAATAAATAAGGATTTTTCATTCTAACGACCAATTGAAAATTCGAAAATCACAAAAATAGGATTTTAAAATGATGTTCTTTAAAGCGGGTAATGCGCGTATTAATTTATTTTATCGATATCGATACAAATCATTTCCACTAACGGTGGAGAATGACATTTCGAAACGGTAGCCGATCTCCCAGCAGGGGGCGGTGCCGTCCGCCATTTTATTTTTATTATTTTTTTCGGTCCTTGTTTATCCAGTGGCTCGTCGCGGCTGACTGGCCAGCAATCAATAAGTACTGTGACAGTAAAAAGGAGGAATTAAATACTAGCCTCCGCGGACAGGTATCTAATTCACGCTTGAACGGAGATAGTGGGGTAATTAAAATTTTTAATACAAAGAGTTGAGTTGAAATGCCGAATTTGGTTATAGGCTGCTTGACGAATCGTGTCGTCAAATGAATAGAGGTGCGTAGTCTGAAATTGGAGTTACAAGTTTGGTCTGTGTAATCTTCCTATTTATCACCCAGTTCAATATTCTACAAGAATAAAGTGTGTTGATTTTTTAAGGTGCAATTTATCATTGTTACCTCTTTCTTTATTGTTTTGAGTACTTATGTTTTAATTAATGTATGATTTTTACCAGTAAATTATAGTAATGCGAAGACGTAATCCCTCAATCATATCTCTGCAGCTTATAGAATAAGCAATGCCGAGCTACTCTAATTCATAAAAAGAACAATCCAATCTGATCGCAATCCCTCGGGAGGGACGCTCAAAATGGCCTAATAGAGAATTATAACAAACAACGCCGGTGGCAATTTCACACTTTATTAATGCAAGTATTAGAGGTAATTCCTCCGCTTGACACGTGCCGAATTTGCTGTTCCCATAAAAACTTACACCCCTCACTATCTAGCGAATAAAACGTCATTCCATTTTCAATCTTATAACCTAATGCACAAACGCTAAATTGTCACAACGCAAATTGACAACAAAACTAACACCAACTTCAGTTTTAAAACATCCACGAAAAGGCACAAAGTTCCGTGCGTGCGCTTATGCACGCGGACAGTCTTGCACAATAGTAGCTTGCGTTTCCCTCCAATTTTTGACAGCTCCACAGATAAAGTAGCACAGATTCCGCGAACCATAGATCACAGAGTAATGCGGTCACGCTCTATGGTATTAAGTGTCAGTTATCGTCTCCACGGGGCTTACTGCGCGTAAATACATTTTTATGTTTGTACGTTCCCCCTGCTATAACATGAAGTGAGGTTTACACGGATTGAATACGGCATTATAATGAAATGATTCATATTTAAGTGAGTTCTCCCCTCGTCCATTGTAATTTGATGGTGTCAGGGATCGAAAGCAATGTTTCTTATTAAAGTGGTGTTATGATTGCCTTTTTTATTGGTGCGTATGCAATTTCTTCTTTTTTTTTGTTTTCTAAGCTTATGTAATTGGTAAAACTATTACCTTCATGATACACAATATAAGTACCTTCCTTCTTCATATTATACTTGGGTAAAAGTGTTGAACCTCAAAATATTTTCATAATTATTTCATTATGAACTAGCAATGTAAGTGCATACTTATTTGATTTGTAATTGTGCTCTTTGTGTCACTTTTCGGATCCGCTTCTCATATTTCTGTAGATAAACATTTCAACAATTCCTCGAGACAAATCGTCTCGAACTCAAACCCACGAAAAATTTGCGTAATCCCCGCGCTATCGTTTCTGTTCCCATCGCGGGAATAATCCGGGATGAGCTGATTCCGTAGATAACGCGATAACTGGCCAGTAATAGTCCGAATATCTTCTTAATGCGTATGTAATGGAACGGCACGTGGCGAACGCGCGCGGGGCGGACGACCGCGTTTGCTCACAGAGATTAGCACTTTACTAGCCCACTGTACTTTGTTGCTGTTCCATTTTGATGGATATGGTTATGGTTTGAGGCAGTAACTTGAGAGGTTTACTCTCACTTAAAGGAAGCACCTATGTACCTAAATTGACTGGGGCTTAGATTATTATTTATTGGTCCTTAATATCATCGTCATAATTAAAAAAATACAAGTGATTTTCGTTTGATACTTCATACTTTAAAGCTACCAGTGGGGACTTGTAAATGGCCTTCGTTTTAATTATGCTTTAATTCAATCTATTTCTGGCTGTAAGTCTTCAAAAAAAAAGGAAAATAAAATCAATAAATGATTTTGGTTACAAAAATAATTGTTTTCAACGACCTTCGATCCGGTACCGGTTTGGTATCTAATAATTTTCATTAAAAATCAATGTAAATTCGTCATTTATAAAAGTTGACAACTGCTACGATGTGTCAAAAACGCAACCTCTGGGCTGTCGGACAATAGCTTTAATTTGTATCGACGGATGTGTGTTACTGACACGTTGATGCACTGTGTCACTGCGGCTGGCAACTTTGTAGCTCGCTTTTAATTACTGATTGATCCGTAGATACGCTATCGTATCGTAAATTAGACAAAGGATGTCGGATTTATGCGCTGAAATAACAATTTGTACGGAGCAGCGCGTTCTGAAATATTTTGAATGCATTTAAAGCTTTCAATAATGTGAGTTATTTATTCGATTACCGAATGTTCTGCTGTTTTACGAGTAACTGGTGAACGCAAAAGTGCTTATTTTATGTAAAATCTTTTACTAGAATGGGAAATAAATTATATAGCAATTATTAATTACAAGTAATAGTTTCATGGGATTAACAGCTTTATACAATTTATGTATTTATAATATTAGTAGTAATATTAGTAGGCAAAGCAGAATTGTGCCTCGCCTGATATAAAGATAACATTGGCCAAGTTCATGATAGAGCTAGTATCATAAACTTGGCTAATTTTATCTATTGTATCTTGAAAAAAATATTTTTTATTAAAAAGATACAAAAGTTATTTTTCTTTGAGAGAAACTATATATATACTTCAATAACATTTCAAGTACTTTCCTGAGAAAAGTATAAAAATATACCGCCCTGTACATATTCAAGAAATAGGGTAACAAAAAATATGCTAATTTTAGTACCAACACCCAAGTGTAGATGGCGGGAAATGCAAAAGTAAAGCAATCGACATTGAACAGACGAATCGGACACAAGTTTGATAGGCGATGAATAAACGAATCAGTGCTCGGTTTATGCTAGATGGAACCAAGTTTTTTTACCAGAGAAGGTTAGTTTTGTTTGATGAATGTATTTGATTTGATGCTCCTCTCTTATTTAGTTTTCTGCCTACACATCTAGCATACCGTGGCCGTGTAAGACAAAAAAAATATTTGTATTGAAAACTATGACACCTTTGCCACCTAGTTGAGAATCTAGTATAGTTTCATCACCGACCAACACCGTCGCGTGTCATGCACGGAACGTTCAGCGGCTGCAAAATAGGCTCTCGCTTTCGCTCCATATGACGGTGAGACAGAACCCTGTAGATCTGTTAAGTGGCTTAGTAGAGCGTATATTTAAAAAAAAAATCCTGAAGTTGTTTTTTTTTTAATTTAGTACATAAGCGCAATAGCTGTTGTCACCATCTCGCATAATGTCATCCTCGGTGTCCACACTCCGCGGTAAACAGAAACAAGCAATGTAAGCGGCCGGGACCGCGATTCAATTTTGTTTTATGTGTCCGGCTGACTGCGCAGCCCGTTGATGTTTTAGGTTTTACGTGTTTAGTTTAGTTTTATTCCTGGCCAGCGTTAGAGGCCCTTACTCTGTGAGACATTGTGACCAGCACTAAAACTAATTTTAAGCTTATTTGAAACCTTTTTGTGCTGAAAGAGCGAAAGGAAACACCTAATTTTCATGCTATTTGATGTTTTTAGATGTGATTGTGTCGAGATCGAATCGATAGTTTTGTCCTATCGATAGCAATCCACACAGCGCAAAAACTATCGATACTTTCGATATTAAAGATAATTGGCTAGGTTAAATGTCGATGGTTTGGCAAACGCTAGACGTCATGCAGTTCGTATTCTTATCAAAGATTCTTATGCCAATTTATGAATAATGACAGTCACACCAAAAAATATTCATTGACTGATGAAGGTAACAAGCTAATGTCAATAACTTAGGCCAATACATAATGTGATGTTTGTTTGTAATATAACGTTTCCAATGTTTTCATTTTTATGCTTTGATTAAAGTAAAATAGCGGAAGATACGGCATGTCATACTAATTGTCAGCTAAAAAATGGCACTACACACTACTACATACAAGATGACCCACACAGCTGTGTAACTTTACGCTACTGACGACAGAGACAAACCCATTTCTTACGATGGTAGTGCGAGCGAAACAAACGCGCGCTTTGAGATGTCTCTTGTCACGTTGATGTCTCCTTGCAATAAGAATCAAGAAGCGTCAGCAGACAAATCGGATCGAAATTGTGTACCATGTTTTTTGTGAAAACTAATAAATTACTTGTTATTATTACTTTACTTATTTTGAAATGTCGAGCGATGTTTGGCGTGAGTAGGGCTACTAAAAATAAAACAAAATATAAGTTTATTTTTTAATATTTATTGTTAAAACATGATTTCCAATGAATGATTTCCAAGTTTAATTTATTTTGTAATGAATAACTACTTGGCCCGCTGCAGTTGACATGATGAGTAGATGGCGCTGACGTCACACAAAGATGTATCCGTAAGAGACCTGCAATTATACACATTAGGTGCGAGTGAATTTAAAAAAAGCTTCACTTTAATACAGTCATTTTTGTAAAAAACTTGAGTAGATAATTATTTTATTGTTTACATTATTGAAGTTGAATACAATTTTACAAAACATTAATAAAGAAGCAACAGTCAATATCAGGTAAAATAAAATAAATTTATTATGATCTACATTTTATGCTAACGGTACCGCGTAGACAAATCTCAACAAGCAGTACATGTTGCGTTATGTGTCATCAATCATCATCATTCCTAACTGGTCGCACATCAATGAATCGTATATTTCTATCTCGCCCTGAAAAAGTCCCGTCAAAAAAAGACTGAATTTACAAATAAATTTAGAAATTAAAGTTTTCGTGTACTTACGCGTGAAATGTGATTCCATGCGATTAGTTTTTCCTTTAAGAATGGTTTGGGCAACGTATGAAAGCACTCGAAGGCATTTTGGTTACGTTTAACCCGAAAAATAATTATTTTCTCCTCACGTCATCCGCGCACGCAATCCCGATTGCAACTGGAGGCAATTAGGCGACGGGGGCCTGATTTTAGCGGTCCACGTTCGAGTGGCGCGTCACCTATCTTCCGCTATTTTACTTTAATCAAAGTTTTTATGTATATTTTTGTACTTTTGTAGTGTACCAAATAAATTTCTTTTCTTTCTTTCTTTCTTTCAATACCAAACACAAAATTTCCGTCACCAACGTCATATGTATGTATCTTCATTGTGTATTCTATAAAAAATAATAGATGCATTTGGGCGATGATCGTAATAAAAATAAACAAAATGGCCGATATCGCGGCCTCGAGCGATGAAAAATAAATAAAAATGAGATGGTGGCCCGCGCCGAGGGAAAATGGAAAGCCACTAAGAGCCTCCCCCCTCCCCCCTCCTGGTGAGGGATCTCAGCACCCCCTCCGCCGACTTTGTCTGTTGTTTTCTTGTACATACATGTGTTACTAACGGGTGTGAATTTTTTTAAGAAAGGTGAAGATACAGGCTTTTTTGAATAGTAATGGAAAAAAACAGCCTTTGAAAAAACTGTCAAAAAAGCTTTTTTTACGCATTTGTTTTTTATAAGGAGAAACAAATTCTTTTGGAGTCGGTGCATCTGTACCCCAATCACGAATAATTGCGTCAAAGTACTCGTTCCTATAGTAACGCAATCATTTGTAGGTATGAGATTTGAAAGCACCTCTATCGGACGTAAAACAAACAAACAATTTGACACTCGAATAAGATAATAAATTTCAATAATTTTAATGAAACAGATCGTTTAACTTGTTTCTGGATGTGCCATGTTTACGTTAGTAAGACGTTGTCTGCGGTAAGGCTTTTGAGCTTACTACACGACACGGGAGTGCTTCGTGCTGCCGACTGACGTAAACTCGCTGCGATTACGTGACGAATACGTCAAAATGTTCGTGATTGGGGTATTGTGCGTGGACTGTTATCAATCAATATCAAATACATACACGTCAAATTAGTAACCTCTATTGAAGTGTGCTCTAGGACACACTTGCACACAGTCGCAGAGAGTATTTAAATATAAATCCTACATAATAACAAAATTAAATCATGTAGCATCAAATACTTTGTATAAAAAAACTGTACTTACATATTAGCATTAATTACAAACTGTATTAGGATATGTTTTCACAATCGGAGATGATGTTATTGTAATAATTTTGTTTGGGTTAAAAGAAATACATGTAAAAATAAATGGTGTCCTTTGAGCTTGACGTCATGTTTCAGTTATTCCACACTACATATTTTTAATCCGAACTTATAATGGAATGGCGTAAGCCTACCTAGATTGAATGGCTTCTGCAAATACTTTGGAAAACATTGTTAGCAATTCATAAAGGAATTGCAAGGCAATGCGTAAATAACAATTTGAGTCAATTTGAGAGACAGACTGAGATGGAAAATGCGTACTGAAAACGTCTTATACGGTAGTTTTTCAGCCAAGTTTGCTAAACCAAAAAATACTTTTCAAGTAACCTGCTTGCTAGAAAAAGGTCAATAACTTTCTGGATAAGTTAATAAGTTTTGTTATTCCAGTAAGCTTAGTAGGTATAATATCCACTGAAAATTAATGAGTATGAACACTCAATATGTACCTGCTTTTCTTTTTCAAATGATCACCTGTAAGTTCACTACAGAATTACCGTGCCGTAAAACTTTTCTATAATGCACAAAAACGATTTTCAATCTATTTTCTTTACGACTTGGCCACTTTTTCCAATTCTTGTTTTTGCGGCACAATTTACGAGCGTTAATGACGTCGGAGCTCGGATCGGGCGCGGCCATATTTCATCATTTCCCGCGCTTTCCGGCGATATTTTATATTTTTTTACAGCTCCGAGTCGGCGGCATTCGGCCTCTAAAACCGCCGCTCATGTTTTGAATTCAGAATCAGACCTATAGCGACGATGTATAGATTTATGGACTATCATTGAATGTTGTTTATCCGAGCCGTTCTAATTAATTCTGAATCGACGAATTAATTTAGTTTCAATGTGTCCCAACATCAGTCGGAGACTTTAATGCTATGAAATACAGACTTTTTTATCGACACAAGGCCCTCAATTTTTTGTTTTCAAATTCTCTTCTATCGTTTTAAAATAAAAAATAAGCAATTCAATGCTCTAGATTTTTCAGAAGAGGCCAATTATAAAAAAATAGACAGAATAAAATTAATTTTTTTGGTCTTTAAATATTTTTTTTCTATTTTTATGACATGAAAATTAAAATATGATGCCTGTGTAATTATTGTTTACATGTTTAGCTATCAAATGAGACCTCTTTAATGTACATAGGACATTAACATGAGCAATTTGTGGTCGATTTAGTACGAGAGCCTAAAATGGCCGCCATAATACAACCGTGACAGAAAACAAAAAATTGAGGGCCAATTTGTCGATAAATAATTATATATTTCATAGCATTAAAGTCTCCGACACTGATGTTGGGACACATTGTACATCTTTTACTAAATAATGGTAATGTGCATTCACCCAGTCCTCACGTATGGCGCCCAAACATGGTCTGTCAGAAATCCAACATAGAGGTTTTTCAGAGAGCAATGGCGCGCAGCATATAACTTGGGGTAAATGTGGTAAATCTGTCCGATCGTATCTGAAACACCACACTACTTTCTAAGACGCTCATCATCGACATCTCCCGAAAAGCTGCTGCTAAAGTGTTACTGGGCTGGTCACGTAAGCTGCATGTCGGATGACCTCTGGGCCAAAATTTGGAAGAATGGATCCCTCCCTATACGGTACGTGGTAGACCCAGAACAGAAGCCTAAAACTGAGGAGAGTAGAAAAGGAGAAGGGAGGGCCTTTACCCTGCAGTGATAAAAAAATTAAATCGCATTTTGTATAGATTTGAAAAAGTACTAGTTCTGTTTGTATTATCGAATCCAGACGTTTGAACGATCTGTACATGAGAATTATAATTTTTACTCATAATAGTTAGGCTCTACCAAAAAAACTAAGACGCAATCCGTCACGATCAGCAATTTAAAAATACAAAACAAATACCTACTTTGAGTTAACCCTTCACTTGCGACGCGAGGGTCTGTGGTGCCCCACCGCACAACGCTAGGCAGATGGGACAATCACAAAAGTCGGTGTCGATCGCCACTGAATGAGACTAGATAATCTTTTAACTGTTGAAATCCAACGACCCATTGTGTCTAATAAACTCATGAAACGATAACGCGTTGGATTACAATTTTTATAGAGACAAATGTTGCCGAAATAAACAGATAGCTGATGGACGATAAGAATAATTGAAACATGTGTGCTATCGCTTTGAGTGACGCGAAGCGGTTTGTTTATGGCACTTTTAGCGGTTGGCAAGTTCTTATCAGCGTTTGGGCGCAATAAAAGCTGTTAACCTGACACCTGTCATTCATAATGTACAGCTATTGTGGTTATGGCGCTCTCAGATTATTGATAAAATAACTTTTATATATTACTTTTAATATTTGCTGAACAATTGTTTTATACGAATAATATTTTGTTACAACAAACTTTTATTACTTCCACATGACCTTCCAATTCCAACCAACACATTTCGAATTTACAAACCTGAAAAATAATAAAAAAACAAAATATCCGGCCAGTGACTTTATCTCTGACTTATATTTTTTTTATGTTGTTATGTGTAAAGGACTCCAATAAGTTAGGGAATAGTTAATCACAGTAACGAAATTGAACGTTACACGGTGGCGAAAGCAGGCGAAAGGCAATGATGGTCCGCTAACAAGGTGGAAGTATCATCAGGGTTGTCACTTCTGCAAAAACATAGAGTTCAGTTGATATAAGCGAGAGCTAAGTATACGTTCCTAATTTAGATTTCTTGTGTCATTTACTGTATGTGTCTATCTATGTATCTATCTATCTATCTTTGCATTAATTAATATGCAAAGACTGAGAAATTGCTTAGTCTCAAGCAATTTCTTAAGGTTAAGACTAGAGACTAAAAATGTTTGTTCTGATATGATTGCTTTGAGTGTATTGCAGTTAAATGATTAATTCACTCGTATCTAAGTCATTATTAGTACGTACCTCGCGTTTTAGTGGGCAAATTAGCAGGAAACCCACAGCTAAAATAACAGATATACTTTTTATTTCTTAGATGTAGCAGTGAGGGTGTAATAGTGACATGCTCTAACTTCTATCTTGTCTTGCGTGCCCTGATTCTTGCTCTTTGGATGACTTCATGTGTGCAAATGACACATGTTAGTCACTTTTACCATCGACACGCTAAGAAGAAGAAGTGAGGGTAGACCTATAACTGAGGGATATATTTGTTGGTTTTTGTTTGTTTATTTATGAAATCCAAGCATACACATTAGTAAGGTAATAATAATTACTGATGGTGAAAACATGAAAGCCACAAATTACAACTTTTAACCTGTCGGATGCTACATGTGTTTCCAAGCAAAAGCAACAAAAACTCGCAATCTCTGACAACCCTAAGTAATAGCGCGTCATCATCGTCTCCGGAGGCCGGGTCCCGGTCGGGCCATAACCTTAACAAGCGCATCTGTCCACTTGTGGGCACAGCGACACATGACGCAGCCGGGGGGTTAGAATGAGCAATGTAAACTTGTAATGACGTGATTTGCGACGGCTGTAACTTGTGGGGATGTAAACAAACAACGTTTTTAGGGTTCCGTAGCCGAATGGCAAAAAACGGAACCCTTATAGTTTCGTCAAGTCTGTCTGTCTGTCTGTCTGTCTGTCTGTCTGTCTGTCTGTCTGTCTGTCTGTCTGTCTGTCTGTCTGTCTGTCTGTCTGTCCGTCTGTCTGTCTGTCCGTCCGTATGTCACAGCCACTTTATTCTGAAACTATAAGCATCACATAGATGAAACTTGGTAGGTAGGTGTATTTTGTTCACCGCTTTCCGATTCAGATACAAAAAGTAAGAAAAAAAATATTTAAGGGGGGGCTCCCATACATGAAACTAAAACCTAAAAATTTTTTTTTCTCAAACCTATGCGTGTGGGGTGTCTATGGATAGGTCTTTTAAAATAATGTTGAGGTTTCTAAAACCATTTTTTCTTAAAGTGTAAGGTTTGAGATATAGACGCTTCCAAAGTGGTAAAATGGGCGTCCCCCCCCCTCTAACTTTTGAACTAAGAAAGTGAAAATTTTGAAAAAAATATATGATGTAGATCTCAATAAAAACTTGCAACGAAAATTGGTTTGAAGGAGATCGAACCAGTGGTTTTTGAGATATTGCACATTTTTATCAACCGCAAATATAACTTTGTCTTTCATACAAACACTATGAAAAACAAAGTTATTTTTGCTGTCGCAATATATTGTGATGTTTTCGTTAAGTGAAAGTAAGTGGACCCTGAATTCAGTTAAGGGTGGCACGGAACCCTCAGTGCGCGGGTCCGACACGCACTTAACCGGTTTTTTTAAAGCTTTTAACGTACTTAGATTGAAGTATTTGTCTGTTTATTTCGTAAAACTCTAGAAATTAGCACTTGAGTATGTATAATTGACTAATGATCTCCTGGAGACTTACGGCCGAAATAATCAATATTTATAAAAAAAAGTCGTAGTTAGTTACACTATTTATAACTGAAGAACGGCTGAACCGTTTTGATTGAAAATTGGTGGGGAGTTAGCTTACCACCAGGAGGCAGACAAATAATACCTGTTATTACTTCTTTTTAATTTGCATTGCATTTTGGAATCTGCTGCCTGAATTAAATAAATAAATAAATAGACGAAAACAACGCATTCTTATGTTTAGAAACAACATTTTAACGTTGGTAATACTCCCTAAGCATTTAAACATTCCGCCCTAATTTCGTTTAAACAAACTTCACACGAAACAGCTCGTCGGGTTCACGATAAACACGACACATAACACGGAGTTACTTAACTGACTTGAGTCAAGTGACGCTCTTAATATGTAGATACAGCCACTTAAGTTCGCACCGCTTAAAAAGCGGCCGGATTCATAATCTTGTTAGCACTCAAATTTGCATTAATTAAGGAATCGTGTCTAAACTGGGGGGTGGTGGGGGGTTAGATAATATTCAAATGGTACATGTAACGGCAGCGAGCGAGCCGCCCGCAACCAATATAGACGAACAGGCGGCGAGAGAAGTGTTAAAGATGTACGAAATTTTGAGCAGCCTCTTCGTTTGTACCTAATCATGCTTAATTTATCACCACCATCAAATTTAAGAGCTAGGCTCAAATCGGTAAAGTTTTTCCATAAAAAATCAAAATAAGGTGAAGATAGTATGGTGGTTTCCCTCTTGCCTTATACACTGCCGTTTAAAATCGGGTGTGTCCCACCTCTAAATACCCAGACAGAACCTTTCCTGATTTTATTTCAGCCTTCTGCCAGTAATGATGTTGCTTGTTAACGTTTATTTGACGACGGCGTTTACTCGCCATAGCACAGGATCGTCACTGAATACCTTTTAATAAGGAAGCTCATCCCACTGGACTCCCCACTATATTCTGGTAATCCTGCCGCGCTGTATATCTGGTCAGATACTGCTTATTTAAGATATTCTCGGCTAACCACCTAGTTATAACTAACTTCTACAAGTAAGTATTGAACAGTTTGAAGCGAAATTATGTATTTTGAATTCATTCTAAATTTCTTTCAAAAGCTTTCTAAACCTAACTCTTTTGCAGAATACAAGACGAAGGCAAGCTTACATAGAGAGATGAACAATTGAGGTTGTCCTATCTGTTATAAAATAATAATCTAATTTCTCATCACAAACAACTAAAAATATTATCGATCATTTTGTGCTAAGGTTGACAAACACCATGTTTGTGGGCACTTGTCAAAAACACTTGTATTACAGACCACGGTCTCCTCTCCCAGCTTATTGTGTAATAATTCAAACTTTATTAATTTATTCATAAAAATAAACTGAACAAAAACCTCTCTCGATCAAAAGTGTCCTCTTATTGAACTACGTACTAATATAAGCGTATGGCACTGACACTAACGATCAATTTTCTTGCGACATGACTTGACGTCACTCAAACGCATACAAACGGTATTCGACATTCAAATTTCACCACTCTAATCAACGCATACGAACGGTTTCATTTTCGACATTCCAAGGAATACTTCACAATTATGTCATCGAGTTGCGACACATTTTTGCTTGGCATAGCCTGTTTATACGTAGTAATAACAAATCACTGCCTCCTAACACCTCTGTGCTCGCCAGTACACCTCTCAGAGCGCCGAGGGTGCGCTCGACAATTTCCTCCTCGGGTAATTCACTAGGATTTAATTTAAATTAGTTTTGGCTTGGCTTAATAGCTTCCCCCCAACTGTGGTCTCTCCCACACCCCCACCCGACGAGTTATTTTTGCCCGTCGCTTTTTGGACGGCGCCCTGGTTAAGAGTGACTGGTGTTGCTCCTAATGTTTAGTAATGGAGAATACGCATGCTTTTTTTGATGGCAATATGTAATGTAAATCAACAATATTATGAATTAAAAAAAATAAGTATCAGTACATGGCAATAAGTAAGTAAGTATCAATCTATGCCACACTTAATGTCGTGCCCTACCTCTCCTGCCACCTGCACGCAAGGTGACCTTTACAACGCCAACCAGAAGGCCATTGATGTTGCCACTTTTTGGGCGCAGAAAGATAAATTGCCATTGACTCGAAAAGAAGAAGAAAAAGAAGTACATTACAGTTGTTAGACAATGATGACGATGAATACTTAATTGTATGATCCATAATCATCATTTCCATTAGGTTATGACTTAAGATGGTGAACCATCGACAAATAAGCAATAACCATCTAATATTCTAATATGAAACGACATTATATTTCGCCAAAATTAAATTCTGTTACGGCCAATAATAAAGCTGGCTGGTTTCTAGCTCAAAAGATTAGCGTAGCTATCCAACGCGGCTACGCAGCCAGCATTACCTATAGCCTCCTTGTTACAAGGAAATGGTTTTATTTTTGAAAAACGTAGTCTTATTTTTTTATGTTGCATGTCTTAGTTTTAATTTTTCTTGTTTGTTAAAATCACTTTTTATCTCATAACGACATTTCATGTGAAATATTGGAAAGAACTTATTTAGACGTTGTGAACTAACTATATTGACGCAAAAACGTACTGCCATAAGCATTTTAAATGCAAATAAAGTTACTGGCTCTTACATTCTTCTAGCAAACTGTTACTGAACATGTTATGTAGGTGTTTTCAAATTTGGCAACCAGGAGGCATATTCTCGTGCAATTCACATTCGTAAAAGGTTCACAAATCGAAAACGCTTCATCACAGTCGTGTTCAAAGAAAAAAACAGTTTGAACATCTCGGGGGCCACGATTTCCATGCAATCGACCTCATTCCGTGTAGAAGTGTGTTGTGAATATGCGCATACGGTGGAATGGGTGTTTGAAAGTTCGATTGATCTGAGAATTAGGGCCCAACACTTATTAAATTAACCACCGTATAAAAAAAGGAATATACCAAATGAATACCACCGCTTCTTAAACAAACACCAACAACACTACCAGAAAAAGATCAAACTAATTTTCGCAAATTTGTTTTAACCCTAGCAAAAACAGCGCAGATAATGATTCGGCAACAAAAATCGTTTAGCGCAACCCGTTCCCAGGAAACTTGGGCGTGACGGGAGTCAGTCATCAATCATTGAGCTATTTAATTTTAAATCAATTGTAGACGCGTGGCCGTCATCCATCTTGCATTATCAATATTTATAAAACATTAGCAAGGACGCGGACGGGTTGAGGAAATAGAATGAGATTCGATTATGGCTGGCGAAGATAAAGATTTTGAAACAGTTTTTTGAAAGTGGCCAGTATTTTTTAACTCGACAGAAAAACAAACAAGTGAATAAATAGGCAACTAAAAGCCCGAAATTGCTAATTGCGGCCATTGATCTACTATTACTATATAGCGTATAGAACTGACATCACGAACCAATTTTGTGCTCTATGAATTGATGATACGGTCATCAACTCATAGTACGGATTCATAATTCGGAAATCAAAATTTTAAATTTGAAATTCAAAGAAAACGTCACAATCTTGGTCGTCGAATTTGCGACACATTTTTTGCTTGGCATAGCTTCTCTTTATGTAGGTAGTAGTAACAACTCACTGCTGGGTACTATTATGTACTATTATATATTCTGTGGCTGGCGGCCATGTTTTTAACGTATTCCCGTTGTTATTTCATGATAAGTGGTTATTTCTTTCGATATCTTGTTTTGTATGTGACTAATCTCTACTGACATTAATAAACCGATTAATTGAAAGTGTTACTTACTAGATTTTTAGGATGTTTATTTTCAGTTGCGAAAGATATTTTGTGGTTATTAATTTGACAACGTTCCAGCGCATTAGCAAATTGCGGGGCTTATAGACTTTACTAATTCGTCCTCGGCCTCATTGTCACGTCCAAATAAGTCCAATTGAATTTGCAGCCAAATATACCTACTTGCTATTAGTTATAATTTCAAATTAGTGTTTAGTTGCATCCTTTCCAGAATGAAGTAAGACTAAAAAAAGCGATGAAGGGTATCAGAAAGTGAAAATTATAAGTACATAGATAGAAGAAAAATGTATACGGTCTGTGGCAAACTGAACTCTTTTCTGTTTTTATACTCTTTTTTATGTCTAATTTTCCTTCTCTTTTTGACTTTTTTACTATTTTACTACTTGTTTCTTTTACTTCATATGAATTACATCAAATTCTTATAAATATTATGTAAGGTTTATATTTTTCCTCCGAAATCCCCCACATCGCGTATACGGTCGTTTCAAGTGTTTTAAAGTGTGATTCTTACATGTAAATATTCATATTATTGATAAAATAGACGGCTAAGGTCATAATAAACATCA